>JBCFXI010002448.1:0-22616 GCA_038496175.1 Ampulex compressa | reverse complement strand
CAAAAGTTTCTTCTTGAAGAGCATTTTTCCAATTTTAAAAGATATTTCGTTCTTTTCCTACCTTCTTAGACTATCAATAAGTTATATTAGGCTCTATAATGTTGTATTTGCACGAATCTATGAATAATACAATTAAATATGTCAATGTGTATTGTAAAAACCATAGTTATACATTTCTGCGCAGTTTGTAAATAGCGCGCGTGTCGTTCACAGTCTATAAATCTGGGCCGATTGGCCCCAGCCACTTGACATCGCCGCGGTCGTTTTCCAGCTTCTCCTTGCCCCATACACACAGGGGTCGCGGAACAAATTAACACGTTAAGCGCCACGCCGGTCCCTAGGGACCGGCACAATACTTTCTGTTTAGGCCTCGCCGGTCCGGACGGACCGGCGTCAGACTTTTACTTCGTGTTTTCATCACGCGCGTGTCAGTCCTTCCGTCTTTGTGAGATTGAACGTTTATTTAAAGCGGGATCGTTTTTGTTTCGTCAATGCTTTAAGGAAAAGAATATAATACTTAAAAACATTAATGTAATTTATTAAAACAAGATAAGCATAGGTGAGGTTTCTGTCTACATTCATTACAAAAGGTTGTTACTTTTGGCGTTACATTTTTAGCTGTCTTTGGTACTAACATTCGTGTATTATATTTATAGCATTTGGTGCAGTATTTTTTAATTTTGTGCGCACTGCCTTCCTTTTTTTTCAAATGATGTCGAGGATTTACACGGGTGTCCACTTGTTCCTTTTCCTTCTCCTGCACAAATGTGTCAATTAATTTTTTACGATACATTGTGATAGACATCTTCTGGGCTGTTGTTTCTTGGTGTATGAAGAAGGAATTTACAACCGCGGTGTTCAATAATAACTCAAAACCCAATTTTCGATATCACTTCATCGATTTCCGTAATGGGTTACTATACGCAGCAATTTGATCAGACAGGTCAATAGATTTTTTTCTCGCATTATAATCTATGACAATTGTTGGTTTACTAACGATTTTTGATTTTGTTCGAACGGTCTTCATTTCTAGTGTATGTTTAGTCGAAAGTAATAGAACGTCACGCTTCTCTTTCCACTTCAAAACTGTGATCCCTTCTTTACTCTCTTGAGCGACATATTCCCCCCGTTTTAGTTTCTTGAATACCACTTCTTTTGGGTTACCCTTGCGGTTACTCCTTAGTGTACCAATCCAGTGGGTATTTTTGTATATGAGTTTTTTGGCCAAATTTACACTAGTGTACCAATTGTCAGTACAGAGTGTATGGCCTTTATGAAATATATTTTCACACAAATTCATGACTATATTTGTTGACGTCGTGTTCACTTTGTCGAACGTTTTGCCATTGTAAACACTGAAATTATATGTATAGCCGAGGCCACAGCTGAGTTTAAAAATTTTTATGCCATATTTGTGTTTCTTTTGCTTCATGCATTGTCGAAATATAATACGTCCACGAAATGAAATCATTGATTCATCAATACAGATTAATTCTGTTGGAGGGTAAAATTTTTTTAAATTTTTGTTCAAATCGTCGATAATCGGCTGGATTTTGTATAAACGGTTGGTGGTATCTGCTGTTTCATTGTTGCAAAAGTGAAGCATCCTCAAAAAAATCTCAAATCGATTCCTGCTCATTATTTTGTGTGGGAATGGATGATAATATTGCGGATCCCTAGACCAGTATAAATATATCGCTGGATATTTTACCAACCTCATCCATACGATGAGCCCAAATAAGCGCTTGATTTCATTTTTACTTGTAGAGACCCACTTATTTATACGCCTCGAAGCACTTATTGATTGCTTTTGCACTGCGTATGTATTTGTTTGGTCGCTTATTTCCTGAAGTATTTCTTCCGTGACCAATAGAGCGTAAAAGTCTTCTACATTGTAACAATTTTGTAATGTGACATTAGATATGTCAACCCCATATTCGCCTCTAAAAGCTCTTATATTAGGTTGATTTCCTTGTGGATCGAACCATTCTTGATCACCCGTTGTATTAGTATCCACACGCTCATTCTGTAATAAACTTTCATCGTCGGACGAGCACAATACACGGCGATGACGAAGTGTAGGCACTAAAATTTGATCGCTTGACGTATCACTTGATGACATCTTGATTTTTAGGCCAACAAAATTTTGAATTTCTGGTCAAGAAGAAGTACGAGAAGACTTGGAAACTGAACGAAGCTAGGCTGCGATATCTATGCAACTGAGGATTTATTACGCGTTCGGGCGTCATTAGGCCTCGCTTTTCGGTCTTTTGTCTGCTACCAAGGAGAAGGGACTATAAGGATATAAACAAAGTATATACAAAGCATTTATTGCGATTGGAAAATGTCAGGCTCTCGAATGCAATTATTTGCAAGTGGAGAAGTAAACATACGAAGGCAAGCCCCGGCCATCAACCCGGGTTACGTTACCCGAAATCGGTTTATACTCTGGCTCGCCTATCGGCGAGCGGCCCGGCAGGTCCTGCCTGACGGCTAGCTGTGGCCTGAACGGAACGGTACATGAATTCGGCGTGGCGCTTAACGTGTTAATGGGTCCGTCTGTACGAGGTAGTGTGTACATTAACACAATCACTCGCGCAAATTGCTGTACAAAAGGGTCTTGCTTGTATTCGGGCGTAATAGTCCCGAATACAAAATAATCGTTATTACTTTCATATCCCGCAACGACTAATAAATTGACATCTGTCGGAACGGGGAACGGTTGGTGGTACTGGGCCATACAGTTCCAATCATACCGGACAATCCTTGCTAGCCCATACGACGCCTCTGAGACAGTGATACCAGGACGTGGGATTTTTCCCACCCTTGCGCACTACCTAATCCTCAGTAACGTGTATACTTTACTCAAATATGGGGTATCGTTAGACCCCCGTGACAATTGGAATACGGTAGAAATTAGGGCCCCTTACGCGTATCTACTGTTGCACATAGATACGTCCGTGGAAACAACCGCCGTCGAGCTGTGACGTCAGCATGCGCATGCGTACGAAGGCTCCCACGTGGGAAAAATCCCACGTCCTGGCATCACTGCTTTGAGACGACTTAGCTCACTAAGGTGCCCTACTTGTCTTAGATTTGGCGTTTCCGCTGTGCCTGGCAAAGTGCGTTCAGGTGGTGTAGCGCTTGGCCGGCTCTGCCCGGTGCGGGTTCGCAGTACGGCCTTGTGCCTGCCGATTCTCATAGTGAGTTTATGTATCGCTGATCAATGACCATCGTCAGCAACCGTTCCCACTAATCGTGCTCCCGTCCCAGAAGGTACGCAAGCAATCCCTGGTGTGTATTCGAGCGTCGTGGAAACGCTCGATCTTCGGATTGCCGAACCCACGTACGTTGACCGGATATTTTCCAGGAGGCTGACTCTGGGCCTTACCCTCCTCTGCCCGCGATTGCGGCCGGACAGATACGGTTGCCAGTCTGGTCAGCTCAGGTCGCGTAAACCAGCTGAACAGAGCTAAGCTGAAGTCGTTTCCCGGGAGCTGGAAAACTCGTAGGGCTCTCGTACCCCTATGAATCGTCCTAAGCTTCTTCGAGCAACGCACGCATTACGCCTGCCGTTTTGTCGCTCCTGGTTTCAAGGGGAAACTAGAGGGCACGCGACAAACACAATCCTCACTCGTTTCGTCGTGTAGAAAAACCAGTGACAAACCCATAACCTTGACCGAGAAGTCACATGGCCAAATCTAAATTTAGACACCAGGAGGGAGTCAAGCGAGAGGCCCCTACCTTCAAGGTCACGCGCATTTTATACACATTACGCACTGCGTTGTTTTTACGAGCTGTAGTTCTAGAGTCGCGAGAAAAGCGAAATCACGTCGCAATTGATCCCACCGACCCTCGTACGCGGTAATAGTTGTTTAAACTTAACATTAAGTGCTTCGTCACTCACGGAGCAAAGGTCAGATCGCGACCCCGATAATACGCGCATCCCGCCGAGGATATAGCGCCTAGTACAGCAACGAAGGATTTGAGATTTCATAAAATACTTTCTGAATAAACTCTTGGTTATTATTTAAAATCGGGGCGTGTCATCATTCGAATCCGACCAAGTCTACCACCGTCATCCGAAGCTCGGAGGTCCGAACCCACTAGTATTTTAATAAACATATAAACGAACCGTCGCGCCAGTTCCCTTCGGAAAAGACCGACGAACAGTTACAATACATGTATGGAAAGAGATTTAGAGATTTAGACTAAAATTAGTGTTGGCTTGGCACAGTATAGCGTAACAGCTATGACAAATAAGTTCGAAATCAGAGATCAGTATATAAGTTATTACTATTCGCAATGAGTAGTAAAAAAGGAAGTGAGGGCGATAATATTCACCCTGATCGTCATAAAAAACAAAGGTTTAAGGGAAATCATTATACAACGCAAACTGATACGGAATTAACATCAGCTTCTGTCATGAAACTGATAGACAGCATCAATCTAGAGGTGCCTGTCACTTCAAGTTTTGCCTATTGCATTCTGGAGTTTGCATCTGTATTTTCTGCCATTTCTGCAAGTGTCATGTGTAAAAAAAATAAAAGTGATGTGTCTTTCAGCAAATCAAGTTTACAAGGCTTGAGTTTTAAAATTATTCAATCTTGCAAGTGTAAGATACAGCAGTTCAGGAATTCGTGTCCTATGATTCGGAATGCGTGTGAAATAAATCGTTGTTTTGTTTTTGTGATGCGTTTATTAGGAATTGATCACGAAGGAGTTTATCTTTTTTGCAGTCTCATGGACATATGTAGATGTATTGACAGTTATACGCATTACGCGCTCTTAGACAATATTCATGTAGCTGCAGTTTTTAATTCAGTGTTAACATTTGCTGCCGCACAAAAGAAAAACTTGAACGAAAAAGCCGGAAATTCGCGGGATGAATTAACAGTTTCAGGCCATAGCACTAGGAAGAAACGAGACTTCATCTCTTTTTGTAGTCTCTACGTTGGTTGGAAGATACACCGAAAAAGTTTTAGAGCAATAGTTATGAGCAGTTTTTGCTGTGCATGTAATTTGTGGAAGAACAAAAAAAAACTGAACTAATAGAGCACAAAACATGGTATCAAACTTACCAAAATGAATGTAGCATAAATAATTCTGGAAGTTCCGGTAAAATGGAAATAAATGCCATTACGCAAATGTTTTTAAGATCGGTAGATAGACATGGCGAAAAGTATCTGATGTACATAGGTGATGGAGGTAGTAAAACTTATCAAGGAATTGTAGATATTAAACCAGACGAAGAAACTTTAGTATCAAAAAAAGAATGTGTGGGTCATGTAGAGAAAAGGATGGTAACGTGACTCCGGTATGTAAACAAAAATAAAAGTAATAAAGGAATCGGTGGAAAACGTGCAGGCAAATTGACTGACAAAGTCATTAACGAAATGACAAAGTTCTATGGATTAACTATTGGCGACATTCAGATTCTATTGAAGACGCGAAGAAAGAAGTTTAGGTTACTTTCTTCCACAAAATTTCGTCTGATCAAAATCCTCAATATGAAAACTGTCCAGAGGGCGAAGACAGCTGACGAAAATGGAGGCAAGCTGAAAGTAAGCTCAGTCAATTCCATCACAACAAGCCACCTTCAACACCAGAGGTCTGAGCTGCTATCAAACCTGTGTATGAAGGCTTATCAAGAGAAAAATTGTTAACCCGATATTTAGGAGCAGAGACGCAAAACAATAACGAATCCCTGAATTCAATGATTTGGATTTTCACTCCAAAACATCTCCATTCTAGCGCTAAAATCGTTGAGATTGCAACATTTTTGGCAGTATTATCTTCAACGACGGATTTCAAGGAATTATAAAAATATTGGCGACAATGGAATGCTTAATTTTCCGCGAAGCGAATACTTACGTGCAAAGTCGTGATGAAGCGCGCATCGCTCGCTCCGAGCACGCGTGAATGCTGTCGTAAAACAAGGTAGAATAGCAAGGCAGAGCAAGCAGCTTTATGAGATTTCCAAAAGGAAGAGGAAGGAATTCTCTATGGACAAGGCATTACAGATTAATGGTGAGTTAAGATTTCATAGTGTAAATCGTAGTTGAATCTTTAAACACGTTTTTCTCAAAATTATGTTTTTATAACTTGTCTCTACCATATCTCAAAAATGGTTTGACCGATTGCTTTGAAATTTTTATGGTAAATCGGCACATGTCTAGTCGTAAGATGTACTAGAATCATTTGGAAATTTCGCGTGATTCTATATTTTTCGAAGCGAAATTATTGAAAGAAATTATGAAATTTTTTAATTAATTTTCAAAAGCCTGTTAATTATTCAATTTTCAATATTTTTTAACAATCCTAGTTCAATCTACCGCCATAGATTTACAGATTAATATTCCGTTTGATTTTTTGATGTCAGATAAGCCAATCAACCGGAATTATGTAGATATTCAACGGCATTTATTCAAGATGGGAGTCTTTAGACTAGTACAACTTATATTCTTATGAAGATTTATGCCTAAACATGTTTTACATACTACTGAAATGTTAATAAATATATCATAAGCAGTTCAAAGTTTTATCTTTTTATTGATCGTCAAAAAAAATTCTTAAAAAATGCTTAAAAGGCCGACCGTCACATGTGGTGACTCTCTTTAAAAGAAGAAAGTTACATCTTCTGCAATCATTATACAAGCAAACCTCACAATTGTTTTCATAAATTACATTTATGTTCTCATCACGTTGAATATCACGGGAATTTCTAAGGAAATCCCCGTCAGGCCACGCGCGCTGCTTCGAATTACGCTATCAATCATCAGTGACAGACGTGGCCTGAACAGAAAGTTCAGTATCAGTCACCGGTGACATAATGTGTTAAGGGGTTGCGAAACAAATTATTGATTTCTTGTATACCTATAGTAATTCCCGTCTTTACGGAGGATTCATCATTCCCATAACGTACCGTTTCTCCACATCACGATTTGACATTTACATCCATACTTTAAGGCATGTTATGTCACTTATTATGAACTATCTCACTCGGTTCTCATAATTTAACTGTAAAATATTATCGTATAACAGTTATTTTTTAAAGTGGCATAAAAATCCATCTACTATCTTTGTATTCAATAATCAAGAGCAAAAGAAATACAGATGAAGAAATTATAAATTGACTAATGATTTCCAGGATAAAATTTAAGGGAATAATCTTACAAAAATACTGTTTCAGTGTAATTTAACCCTTAGAGCTATAAATACTCCTGGCCGAAACGGTCCACAGGGACGAAGCGCGGCTAGCGCTGACCATCGCTGGGGCCGGACTTTTTGCCACACTGAAGTGACTATTCAAGGCGCAAACAGTAATAAACTATAGTGATTTTTTGCAAAAGGTTCAATAATGAAAGACTGTTATTTTTGAGTATTAAAATTATGTATTATAAACATTAAAATTTTAAAACATTAAATCTTACAATCAACTAAAGAACTTAATTTGATATTTACAACAGGAATTAATAATTTAATTGTGTGTGAAAAATTTCAAAACAATTATCGATACATAGACCGCCATCGCATTTTTTGCATTCGTAACGCGTATCGCTCCTTCTGTTACTTTTTCCGCGGATAACGGATTTTTATGACCCTAACACTGGCCAACCGCTACCTAAGAAAGGCAAATTACTAATGAGTGCCCCTGTATTAATTTTACTCGAAAATGACTGCATATTGATTGAAAAAATCGGCAAACGCATATATGCGCCCTTAGTCCAGGCCGATGACTTAGAGAAAACACATAAATGCGGCCGTAGGCCACACGGATGACTTTCGCCAAACGCATATATGCGTCCATAAATAATTGGGAGTCGTTGGTTCCTTTTTCTTATTCAAATAAATACCGGTTGGAGAAGCGCGTTTAATTACAATTCTGGTAGAGTCATTTCCAAGGAAGAAAGAGACGTAATAATTTCCAAGAAATTTATTTTCTCATTCTTTTTCACTCCCGCGGATCGTCGCTAGCCAAATTAACGGCAATCAATCCAAATATCTAAAACGAAACTTTTGACAGTTCAATGTTTTTAGCGAACAATACATCCAGTACGTCTGACAAGTACAGTTTATTCTCTCATCCGCTGGAAACTTTTTGCAATTCCTGCAATTGTCTGCGTAGATGTGCGGCGCGCAGCTTGTTCAGAGCAATCCTCTTCTCAAAAGTCAAAACTAACGGTTTTGTAATGATGTCGGTAATGTGGACTAGTGCGCGCGTTCTCACTGCACAAGATAAATATTTTTCATATTAATTACAGGTTTTATAATGTAAATTTAAATTAAATTTTTTAGAAAAGAAATTCACTCATTTTTACTCTAAATGTACCCTTTTGCTAATTAATTTTTTCATGAAATTATGTTCTTAAGCTTTTGTAATAAGAATAAAATAAAATGTAAAATTATTGTTAAAAAATTCAAAATTTTTTATAGAATATGATTTAAAATATATAATGTAATTATAATGCAAAAATATACATAAAATATAGGTTTACTATAAATGATTCACTCATTTTCAAAACACTATTTTTTAAATATTACACGTATAAATGTTATTGATGCATGAAAAGAAAGATACACACGTAAAGTTTATACATAGTTCTTACAATATAGCGACAAAGCAAGAAAAAAGTTATTTTGTATTGGAATACGAGAGTTCATCCATTATAACAGTATACACGCATTCAAAGTGCAGTGCAATTTTTGTCCGTATAAATGCGAAATTACCAGTCAAACCAAAGCGCCAGATGAAACAAGGAATAAAATAAGAAGTTTTGTGCGCAATCCACAAAATTCAACGGTGCGAACCGCTTATGCTCAGAATACTGGTAAATTTGCAGAAACGCAGTGCAATAATGTCCACTAATAGGATGATCTTGGAAAACGTATGGAACGAACTCGACTACTGTCCAAATGTGTCATAGCACCCAAGGGGTGTACATAGAACATTTGTAAGGTAGGAGGAAAATTTTATGAGTTTACAGTTTTTTTAATGTATCAATAATATTTCTAAGTGGTACACTTTGGACAATACAATATTTTTAAAGAGAATGAATCATATGCAGTGATTACTAATTCATTACATATGGAATTCATAATTATGTACGAGTATATGGGTACTTCCGTTTTTGGTCAAGTAAGAGGTGATCCGGCATTATAGAAGAGTGTTTTGAGGCGTTTTGAAGAGAAAGAGAGGGCGAGAGTGAAGAAAGGAGATGGAAAAGAAGGTGTGGAAGGAGCAAAAGGGATAAAGTATGAAAAATAGGGGGAGAAAGGGTCAAGGAAAGAAATGCGAGATAGAGAGAAGTGGAGAGTAGAGATTAGAAAGTAGAGATTAGACAGAGTAGAAGAGGGACAGGCTAGAGAAAAAAGAAAAAAAGGTATGAAGCGAAGTAAAGGGACAAAAAGAATAGTGATTAACCCCTTGCACTATTTTCACGAGTCTGACTCGTGATGAAAATTTTGGACAAACACGGATATCACGAGTCGGACTCGTTGTTCAGTTCCAGACCAAAAACGAATATCACGAGCCTGACTCGTGCTCGACTTTTCAGGACAAACATGAATATCACGATTCTCACTCGTGGTCCTAATTTCGGGCCAAATATAAACGTCTCGAACGGGATTGTGTAATTAATTATATTATTATTACTTATTCAAAATTTGATTTCATCTTATGTGATAATTATTTTGAGTATTTTTTAAAAGTTTTTGATTCAGATTCATTTGAATTTTACAAGATTTCCATCGCGTAAAGTAAATACGGGCGCAACTAACTTCCACTCGGTCGTAAGATAAGTCTCAAGTTTTGGCACGCGCGCGCTAACGCACGTCACTCTCCGCTACAATTGAGGCAGCCGCGTTTGGCCTGGCTTTTCGCAAGGCTCCGCGTAGTGCAAGGGGTTAAGGAGCGGGAGGGCAGGAGAGAGGGGCGGCGAATTTCGAGTTGTGGGGAGGGAGAAGCGATAGCGTTCGCAAAAAGCAGAAATACTCGCGCGCCAGAAATGGTTGAGAGAAGATTGCGGGAAGAAAGACGTCGGGTAGAAGAAAAGAAGCAAGGAGAGGAACGAGAGGCAGAAGGATTTGAAGAAACGGTAAACAGATGGAGAAAAAAGAAGAAGGAGGAAAGATGGAGAAGAATGAGGCAATCAGGGGCTAAGGAATGATGATGAGGTGATATAGAAGGAGAGGCTGCCAAGCTACTTAAAGAAGGGATGGGAGGAGAGTAGATAAAAGAGAATAATAAGGTGCAGAATGAAGTGTGAGATAAGGGAAGTGCAGTATTGTTGGGAGGAAAATGGGTAGGAGTGCAGAGAGTGCGAGAATGGAGTACTAGAAACATGGAAATACATCTGAGGAGAAATGCAAGGGGACGAAAGAGGGGTGAAATTAGCTAGTGGCGAAGATATTAGGAGGTGAGGATGATAATAGGACGGGAGAATGAGAGCGGAAGAAAGTAAGGAAAGGGAAGAAAGGCAAAGGAGGAGGGTAACAGGGCGTGTTAAAGAGTGGTGCGGAGGGAAGAGAAAAGGAGAGTAAGGAGGAAGTGGATGGTAAAGAAAGGGAAGAGGAAAAAAAAGCCAGAAGAGAGAGAGTGAGGAGGGGAGGTATGCTGGGAAGCAAGGATGTTCGAACGCATTACGGAGAAGGTGAACGAGTAGGATTAAGATTAGCATAAGAAGGCGGATAGTATAAAGTAGATTATGAAGACAGTGGCAAGAAAATATACGACCAGGGCCCTGAGCGGAGTAGCAAATAAACTTACATACATACATATGTACATATACTCGTACATGATAATTACTATTAATACTTTGTGCGAATGTTTGTATTACATACATTAAAATTTAGAATTTCTCAACAATACACTTATTTTATATTTTGTTATTACAGAAATTTAAGAAAATAAGTTTATAAAAAAAATAAATTTGCAAAAAGTTGAATTGCAAGTACAAAATTTATACAACTTTTTCTATATAAAATTTGTAGTTTTTTTTTTTTTTTTTAAAGATAAGTTACCTGCATTGTTGTGGATGCTAGCAAGTATATCTGGATGTTTCTTGCACGCTTCTGCCGTGTCTTCCTCCTCTTGTACAAGGATCTTAGGTAGGTCAGTCATTGTCTAGAAAATAATTTGAAAAGATACTGGAAATGAGTATTACAAAATGTTTTTACATTGTGCTCCAGTTCAATACGTAAAATATTTCAATGCTCACTAACATAATAGTAAATTAAGATCTGGGAAAGTTTAATATTAATGAGTAAATCAAATAACAAAAGACAAATGTACAAAACTGGCTTTAATTTTATTTTCTCTAATGTACATAAAATTTCTATTTTATGTCAAGAAATAACTAGGAAAATAATATCTAGATTAATGCAATTTTTTAGTTTGTTATTAGCTGCAAAATACATTTAATACATTAAGCATCATGCCGGTTTTACGTGCCGTTCCGTTCACGCCACTGTTAGCCTCAAGCGAGCTACTACGAGCCACTTGCCATTAGGCCAGCTAAAGTATAAACACATGAGTCAGGTGACTTTTTTCAAATACAATATATACTGTTTTGGATTTGTATCATGAGCCCGCTTATAGTCTTAATCTTATAATACAAATTCCCGAATGTTAAGTTCAAGGATAGTGAAAAATTTAACACGAAAAGTTACAACCTTCTGTAATCAATGTACAAGCAAGCTTCACCTTTGTTTACCTTGTTTTAATAAATCACATTTATGTTTTTAATATGTTGAGTGCCCGCAAATTTATTAGAAAATCCCTGTCAAGGTACGTGCGCTACTTAGTAGTGCCCTGTAAATCACCGGTGACTGACGTGGCATTTAACGTATTAAGGTACTAATAAAGTCAGTTTCAGTATCAAATTCCCACTATTTATACGGCTTAGACAATTTATTTTTTTTTCAGTAATAAGTTATTTACAGAACTGAAGTCACATATACCTAAATATAAGGGTGGAAATAGCAACACTAATTTCCTTGGAAAACCAGTCAATAGTGAATGTTTAATTTTTTTTTCTCATGAAATCGTGCGATTGCTCCTTTTATGTTAAACTGTATTTTTATTGGTAGCGCAAAATAACAATTATTTTTAACGTTTTTTAGAAAAAAGTCAATGAGTAAAAATTAACAATTGATACTTAAAATAATTATTATTTAAGAAACGATTAAAATATGTTACGTTTGAATATCTGTTAAATGGTTTTCAATTATAAATATTGACTTTACGAATGACCTTTATGAATGATCAAAATTTTTTCTCACTATTAGTAATCATTATTCATGAGCGACATCTTATTTTGGTTATCGTAAAACATTATAAACAAGGAAAAATTTTTTTCTGGCTACATTCGACTTTTGTCTAGTGTTATTAGCATTACTAATCATTAGTTTCATTGGATATATAACATAACTTACAAAATTTTTATATTTTATTAATAAAATAAATGGTATGAGAAATAAGAAGGCAAAAATAGATAAAAATGTATTAAAGAGAATATGTTTGCCCTCGATAGTGTTTATTCGTAACCAAAATAAAATTCGATTTATCAATAATGGCTACTGGTATCACAAACATCGATCCGAATTGAAAGAAAGGGAAAACAAAAAGTGCACACCTACATAACATGATCAAACTATGTTATTCTGCTGTTAGTGAAATGTTAAATTTTCTCATTTTCCCGAAAGTAAGTTATTTTTCCTTAAGGATTTCTGCTATCTTTGTCTTAATACATGTTAAGTGTCAATACGTATTTACTTAGTGGTTTTGCATTTATCCAAGCAGCAATCAATTTTTGTAGCTATAAACACCGATTTAAATTCAGAGAAAGAGACAGAAGAAAAGGACAGCCACATAAAATCAATGCATTTTGTTATTTGGCCATCAACCATTCATTATTCTATATTCCATCATTTCATAACAAGTGTTCAAAATTGTGTTCGTATTTTTAACGAGTTCTGATAGATGTACAGATTGAATCATTAATTTGTTCCTTGACTCCTGAAGGGAAGTAAGGAGAAGCTGGACCATGGAGGTGCTAGGTAGCAGGAACCGACTAGACACTGGTTTATCGACTGTATGATTGACATGCGCGCGATTTACAAAATGCGCGAAAACATAATCATGGTAAGTGTAATACATATTGATGATTTAGTTTCATTGTTCATAGAAACAGACAAATACAATACTACGGAACCTAATATAAGTTATTATAGTTGTTCACTATCACTCTATGCTACTCAGTGCTGACGCATTTTATTCAAAGTCTTGATCACACATTACTTATATAACTTAAATAAATAAATAAATAAATATGACCGTTTGGCCAATACTCCTGACGCGTGTATTGAATTCTTATACATCTGCCCAGGAAGGTTATTTCAATAAGTTGGAATCCAGGTTAGCCCAGTATTATAATTTTAGCTCGATAATGTCTTCTGTACGGTTTATAAAACCGAATGTATATAGCCCCTTAATAAATCGTTTCGAGGCACATTTCACAGGAAAAGAGCAGCGCAGAGCATGAGCATGGTAACCTTTGATGGTAACAACTAACTAATCCCAATTTATTGACTCAGTTACTAATGCAAAAATGTCTACTAGGTGTGTAGATTTATTAGGGACGTTCTTATTAGCACTTAATGCATGATCATAATTATATTAAATATGTAACATAAAATTCATTTCTATTTTATACACTCGATTGTTTAATCTTTTTATGCCGATTTTTGGATTACTTTTCACTGATTAAAATATAATGCACAAGATTTATATATTGCTTGAATTATCTATTGCTTTTCTTTCATCGATGTCAGGTCAATATATTTAAAATAGTTGGTTTTTATTGTCTGACGATGCTGTGATTATACTCTATGTTGTCCTTGTGGCGTAAAAGGTGTTAGAGAACAATGCATTAGATCATTGTGTACAAACAGAGAATGCAATATTATATTCACGTCTAGAATCAAAACCGCAACAAATACAAGAGATATCGTCAGTAACAGAGGGATAGGCATTTTTACATATAATTAAAGCCTCTAATTGCCAAATCCCTATTAGTTACGTATTATTTATTAGTTAGTTATGAGTTTTCTTTCACCCAAATTTGTTATTATTTATTAGTTAGTGGATTCCCGTTTTACAAATTTTCAGAAGTGGGATCTCCTCAAATACAAAAATTACAATTGCACAATTTTGCATTCTAAGTGTAGACTTACTTCAAAGGTAATGGATATTCGAATGTAAGATTAGAATTTCTCACCTTCAAACACCTGTCAGATATCTCGTAGGTATACGTGATTTCCAGGGGAACTTCTGTAGCCTCTCCATTCTGGGACTGGAAGCAGGTTAGGAGGATCTCTTGCTCCTATAGGAATTTATATGTGTGTGTGCATGTGTGTGTATGTGTGTTGTGTGTATGCGTGCACGCGCGGCACCCACTCAAAAAGATAGCACACGTGTCATCTTTAGTTTAAAAATGATGGATGTACAATGTTGTGTATGAGAATCACAACAAATGAGAGAAACAGCGCAGATTATTGGGTTAAAGAAGCGAAACTTATCCATAATAAATATTGAAAAAGTAATGGGCAGAATTTGAAAAGTGATACAAAAACGATTATAAACGAGAGAGAAGTGGCGAGTTTTTTCTCTACCCAAGAGGAAGTGAGAACAACAGTCGATGGCTCTCATCGATAAGTGATTCGACGAATAGCGATAGAAAATTCCAAAAATATTTCAGTGCTCGATCCTGTCGGAATACCTGCATAATAACAAGGCTGTAATGAGTCGTGTGTCATTAACGTGTTCATGCTGAGCTATCAGGTGTACCGGTATGAAGTGAGCGTTAAGATACAGACGGTCCCATTAATTTGTTCCTGGACCCCTCAAGGGGAGCAAGGAGAAGCTAGAATACGATCGTGGCGGTGTCAGGCGGCTGGAGTCAATCGGCCCAGATTTATAGACTCTATGATTGACAGGGGCGCTATTTATTGCGCGCTGTAAATTGCGCAGAAATGTATGATTATGGTTTTTACAATACACATTGACATATTTCATTGTATAATTCATAGAAACGTGGAAATACAACATTATAGACCCTAATATAACTTATTGATTGTCTAAGAAGGTGAGAAAAGAACGAAATATTTTTTAAGATTGGAAAAATGTTCTTCAAGAAGAAACATTTGCATCAGAATTATTACAGATGATGATTTCGTAACATTTATCGATTAAAAAGATTAAATCAAGTAATTGTGCGAGGACTGATTATTAATTGTTTCTTTTCAGAGCTATAATGCACTTTTTCAGTTGTAAACGAAATCATTATCTGTAATAATTCTGATGCAAAAGTTTCTTCTTGAAGAGCATTTTTCCAATTTTAAAAGATATTTCGTTCTTTTCCTACCTTCTTAGACTATCAATAAGTTATATTAGGCTCTATAATGTTGTATTTGCACGAATGTATGAATAATACAATGAAATATGTCAATGTGTATTCTAACAACCATAATTATACATTTCTGCGCAGTTTGTAAATAGTGCGCGTGTCGATAACAGTCTATAAATCTGAGCCGATTGGCCCCAGCCGCCTGACACCGCCACGATCGTATTCTAGCTCCTCCTCGCCTCACTTGAGGGGTCACGGAACAAATTAATGGGTCCGTCTGTAAGATCATACACGTAAATGGCCTAAGTCGTAAACCGCTGCTTATGGTATTATTTGCGAATGAAAGCAAAGGAGAAATTGTATTTAAATAGAGAAAAACACAAAATGAAGATGATAATGTACGAATGAGCATAGAAAAAGTACAAAAGGGTGAAGCAACAGGATTTGTAATCAAAAACAGTTTTTTATATAAAGAAGTATTTGCAGAACAGTGCAACAATACATTGCAGAAACAGATTATTAGATGAGCACACGAGCAAACTCAATTTGTATTAAAAAAAAAAAAGTAGAAAAATTGATTAAAAGAGATTACTGGTTCGTAGGAATGAAAGATGTTCATCGGCGCACGGAATTTTTATAACTCGCCGAGTCGGCTAGCTGCGACCATTGTGCTGAGCGCGCGATGTGGTTGTGAAAGTTGGGTGGGAGAGTAATGGCGAAACTTGGATTGCACAACAATGAAAAAACAATTTAATTGCCGAATTAAGGTTGTACACTCACAAACAGTCACAATAATGCACATAAATCAAAAAGTAGTGGGACGCAGCCGCGAATAATGCAATGTCTTTATAGTGGCGAATAACGCGCAACGCCATAGCGGACACTAACCACCTGGGTGAGATCTAAACATTCATGCACTGACTAAAGCGGATCGTTCAAAGAAATATAAATGTCTCGCCGAGACGCAACTCTTCGATTTTTTTGGTAAACATGCTATTTTTCTCTCCCCTTTCTCCTCTCGCGTTTCTTTTCTTTTCTCTCGCGAGGCGTTCGCACCAGTTGCTTATATACGATTGTAGCATGTGGTCTCCCTTAAAGGAAACATTATCACGGATTGGCTCTAACCGTGTCTGGCGATCCAGAAACCCTATTCGGTCGTATCAATATCGAGCTGGTAACGATCGCGAAATCGTTACCCTTTGACAACGGGGCGCGGAGCAAACAATCACCGGGATCCATCGACGAACCATGGAAGCGCACGTAGCTGTGGTTCCGCGAACAAAAGCATCGACCGATTCTGTAACGGCTGCTACTTAAACAGATGTGATTCTCGAAATATTGCAGAACTACATTAGTTATATTCTGGTCGATAGAAAGCGTGGGAAGCAGAAAGATTAATTATATCCTACAAACCGGGAAATTCTTTACGTACATATCATATTGATAATGATCTCGGTTTCCTACCTTCCACTAAAAAAAAGGTATACATTTATTTTAATAATAATAGATAGTTTTTCAATGTTTGTTTGGCTATATGCGACAACATTCAACGGATATTGGAGAAATACTGGTTCATTTGCGTAAGTAAGCGCTAATTTTGGAGAACCGTTACACAATTATATCGGATAGAAGAATGACTTTTACGTCCTATGCTTTTGAAGAATATTGCGAAGAACAAAGCATACGGCATATTAAGGTTACTACGGGAAAGCTTAAAGAAAATAGGCAGGAAGAGAGGGCAGTTCTATAAATCTAGATCGATTGGTCACTGCCACCTAACACCGCCAGAGCCATATTCCAAGTTCTCCTTATCCCCCTTTGAAGGCTCACAGAACAAATGATTGATTCCTTATGTACATAATATAGCTTACGGATGCCTATGCAGCACAGGAGAATATGAGAATTCACATCCTGGAAGGAAAGAGCGGTTGGATTATGCACCGCTCGTGTTCTAGTGAATAGAGTACGAAGAACCATGCAGACTTATTGTCACGAATTGTAATAATAGCATATAGCTGTATAAAAGTAGATACTCAAAAGCAAAAATATTTATTAAGTCGTATATTTGTTTTTGCATCAGTTTTCTAATATTCTTCAAAATAAATAAATTATTACGTTTATGGTTTACACTGTCCCTTTATGGTCGAGGTATTTATATGTTTTCTTTTATTATATGCTAGCGATGTTCTGCCGTTTTTCTACTGATGGCACACATCCTGAGTTTGTAATGTTATCCCATGATTTTTTATAGACAATATTGTACACCCATCATTAAGAAGTCAAAGAAAAGACATGTGAGCTATCATTTTCATTTTGAGTGTACACTACAGTTAGCATATTGTAGTTACCATAACACTATTAGGTGAAGTAAAAAGTTCTGAGCATTTTGTCGCTAGATGTTTTCAGTGAGCCATATCTTACGATGTGTATATCGCATCAGGTCATAGTATACAATTTCAAAGTAACATTACGCTTCAAAAAAGGTTCTTTGTCAGTCTTGCGTTTGGTGAAGCCAATTGTGTGTTGCAGCGTTCCAAAATATAGGTGCAAAAAGAGAAAGATCGATACATTCTTTAATACCACTACGATCAAGGTGAAAAGGCGGAGCAGGCGGTCAAAAAAATTTGTGTTGTTTATGGATCCAATATAGTACCGAGTGCAACAACAAAGCGGTCATTTAAACGATTTCGTTCTGGTAATATGGACGTCCAAGATGAGGCATGCTCTGGTAGGCCAATCATCGAAAATGTCGATAAAATCAGAGAAATTGTCGAGTCGGACCGGTATGTGAGCACATATTTTATTGCCCAAGAATTGAACATAAGGCAGAAAACTGTTTGGAACCATTTACATAAGGCTGGTCTTAAGAAGAAGTTCGATGTATGGATGCCATACGAACTGACGCAAAAGAACCTTTTGGGCCGAATTAATGCCTGCGATTCTTTGCTAAAACGTAACGAAATCGACCCATTTTTGAAGCGGATGGTAACTGGTGATGAAAAATGGATTCCATACGAGAACAACAGCCGAAAAAGATCATGCTGCAATCGGGGTGAGCCGGCCAGAACGATCGTCAAGCCCAGATTAACGGCCAAGAAGGTTTCGCTGTGTGTTTGATGGGATTGAAAGGGAATCATTCACTGGGCTACTGCCATCGGGCCAATTGGGACCTCTACTATCAATAACTGTCCAGATCGAAGCAGGCGATCAATCAAAAGAGGCCAGAATTGGCCAATAGAAAAGATGTTGTGTTCCATAAAGACAACGCCAGGTCGCACACAACTTTAATGACGCGTCAGAAGTTCCGAGAGCTTGGATGGGAGGTTCTATCGCACCTGCTGTACTGTCCAGACCTGGCACCAAATGCATATCACCTTTCCAAAATTGCAAAATTGGAAAGCAAAATTTGTTGCAAAAATTTGTTGGTGCTACAAAACTGGCCTCAAGAGAGGCTTGTGAAAATGAGCGGGTTAAATTTTTTTTACTAATAGGGATGAAGACTTCTTCAATCGCGGAATTATGAAATTGCCTTCAAAGTAGACAAAAGTTATCAAACAATACGGTGCATGTTTTATCTGAATTGGATAATCCTATGTTAATTTCATCGTCGAAATAAAACGAAAAAACGTTCAGAACTTTTTACTTCACCCAATATATAGCTTATTGGCTGTGTATGCACAGTACAGTATCACAACTATTCTTCTTTTGATCATGAATGTCCTCATTAACTGTTAGTCAGATCAAAAGTGATAAAATTCTTGAGAAAACATGTAGCATGTTAAAAGACGTTACTCGGTTTCAGAAAAAAAATTTTTATGGCTCTATACATTGGTGGGTTGATCTCATTCATGAAAGCAGGTAGTCGTGTGATGACCCTGTATCAAATGATTGTCTTGTAAGTAGACAAAGCTATTTAAGTGTACAAAATTATACTGTTATGATCAGAAAAAAGTGCATAATTCTTTGTGTGAGAGATAATGTGTGAACGACTAAAGTGTTTTCATCTACTTGGGTTTACACCGCAACCCATAAATTGAAGAAAATCTTACGAATCAGATTATGTGCATATCACAGCTCTCGAATACCTTGGACTCCTTCCCTTCGGAGAAGACAGAGAATATTAGGCCCACAAAGCCATGATCCATCGTCTGATAAGTAGCCTGCGTTCCGACATCTGAAAATAATATTTGTAATATAAGTATGTTGTTTTTCCATTCACATTTTTTTCACAACGTACTACATGTATTCAATACTATATACAGTTTAGAATTATAACCTTACTATAAACGTTATTGATATCGCTATACAGTATAATCTCCATGCAAGTCGCTCAGCATGGATAAAATTTGCAATATTCACGAAGAAACACTCTTCAGTTGTTATATTGATCTTAGATCAGCATGGATCTTACATTACGTGGCCCTCATCAGAAAGAGTTTATTGACTATGACAAAAAATTAATGATAAGGGGTGATACAAAAAACTTGAAATAATACAAACCTTGCAATTAAGAAATAGGTTTAATATGCCTACTCGTATTAGGAAAAATAACATTTTTAATATTATTAAAGAGATAGAATCAAAGCAATATTCTTGTAACAGTAACACGTTCGATGACGTCTGTACAAAATCTGCTCTTAATTTACTCAGCCACATTAAAAAACAATACAATAAAACTTGATACATTCATGACATCAATGTTTCTCGTATGTTATTAAGAAATTTTAAACTTTGTCAAGAATTTATTAAAAAGAATCTACAATTACTCATTACTAGGGCTGGCAAAAGTAGAACTACGGTTATTATAAACTGGATAGAATACAAAAGAAAAATGTTACAGCTTCTCAACAATTCGCGAACCTACAAAATGATCAAAATAAACTTGACCTCAAGAGTTGTTAGCGCATTACACCATATTTTCAAGACTTGGTATAAGTGGATTTCTAATCACACCGTGTGGTGCCTGCCCATTAGTTCTGAGAAACTCCCAAAAGTCTATAGACTTATTAAGATTCATAAAGAAAACTATCCTCTAAGGTTGACCATTTCAAATTTAGGTTCTCCTCTGTATAATATAACATCTTACATCAACAATATTTTGTCAAAAAGCCTTCCAGAAATAAATAGCTACATTTCTAACAGCTGCCAAAAGATAAAGTTAAAGACTTTTTTCAAATAATGTAATCTACAAAATTAATTGTTTAGAATACAAGTACAATTACATAGGACAAACTAAAAAAACCTCTACACAACCGCATTTATGAACATACACACAATATCTTATAGACAGATCAGAGTGTAATAGTTAAACACAGGCTAGACACAGGTTATCAGTTGGATTGGAAAAATATGAAAATTCTAGATAGAGAGGATAACTATAAAAAAAGATTACTTTCAAAGATGTTTCATATTAAAACCACAACCTATACTTTGAATGCTCAACTTGATATGGCTGATATTTCTTGTAATTATAATTCTTTGTTGGAATACCCGTGTAAAAATAGTTCTTAGTTTCTGTTATACTGTAAACTTTCCCTCCTGATTTTCTTAGCTCCATATACATAGTGTCATACATAGTGACTCAGAGCTAATTCATATACATACATCTTTCTTAGTTCGTCCGACCCTCCATATACACTTTATGTGTTATTTGTCTTCTACACCCGGTTCGGAGGGAGGGACGACGTCATCGGCCGTCTCCGTGATAGTGGACGGCATCACCATTACCTTCTTGCTCTCGACAATTTATATAATCACGATAATAATAGGGAGATAATAGAGCATATGTTCTGTTATCATCCTCTTGTGAAAAAAAATTTTTAAAAATAGTAAAATAAATATAATTGTATGACACTCCAACCATTTCTTTTACCTGCCTTCCTTACCAACATACCTCTATTCTTGCATTAGATTTTGTATCACGATTCCGCTCTATCGCCTTTTGAAACTAAATTATTGATTTAGCTCCTGGTATTACCGTTTTCGTTTTCGTACATCGGCACTTCCGCACCTACCAGGATTATGGCAGGACGCAGGATGTCATGTTTGATTTTAATTTTGTAAATATCTGTACAATAATAATCAAATATGGGTTTCATTGTTATAATTAATATAGTTTTCGAGTATCTGCACTCATACAAATCTCACTGTGAGTATATTTTTTTCTTGATATATTCAAGTTTTCTAACTCAAATCATTCATCCATAGCCATTACACATGCTCTTTAAAATTCTTCAAGTTGGCTATGTGCTTCATCATTTCCTTTTGAAGTCTTTTTTTACTTCAAGATCGGCATGACTTGTTCACCAAAGTATTTCCATTGTTATTAGATAATTCATTTTCGATAATCTTGCTCGATACTTTAGATTACTCCACTACTCGCTTTTTGTATCACCCCATATAATTTCTTTTTTCTCACAGTCAATAAACTTTCTGAGGAGAGCCACAGGCCTGTGGCTGAAACATTAAAACTGATGTTTTGTATATACCTATCAGCCCAATGTATCAGGTGTACCGGTATGAAGTGAGCGTTAAGGTACAAATGTGTCGATAGGGAACATTTGTTGTGACGAGCCTTAATTTTTTTTTGTTTGGTTGGTATAACGTCTGACAAACATATTTAATATACATAAAGTCATTGAACAAACATGATATTTTTTCATCGTGTTAAAAATATCGAATTTTGTTACCAGAAAGTGATGATCTGCGGAAAGGATTAATTTTTTGTTTTTATTAGAAGAAAAGTGCTGCAGAGTCGCATCGAATGCTTGTCGAGGCATATGGTGATCATGCTCTATCAGAACCAACATGCAAAAGATGGTTTCAACGGTTCAGAGATAACTATTTTGATGTGAGAAATGAAGAACGTGGAAGACCACCAAAAAAGATTGAAGACGCCAAATCGCAAGCAATATTGGATGAAGATGATACTGTGAGTCAAAAGCAAATGGCAGTAATGTTAACACGTTAAGCGCTACGCCGAATTCATGTACCGTTCCGCTCAGGCCATAGCTAGCCGTCAGGCGGGCCCTGCCGGGCAGCTCGCCGATAGGCGAGCCAGAGTATAAACCGATTTCGGGTAACGTAACCCGGGTTGATGGCCGGGGCTTGTCTTCGAATGTTTACTTCTACACTTGCAAATAATTGCATTCGAGAGCCTGACATGTTCCAATCGCAATAAATACTTTGTATATACTTTGTTTATATCCT
>JBCFXI010002447.1:0-22619 GCA_038496175.1 Ampulex compressa | reverse complement strand
CGACGGCAGACGTACGCTAGCCGCAGCGCGAGAGTTGGGCGGATATATCCGACACTCGTCCGCAACGGTAAAAAGGCTTGGGCGGATATATCCGCCGCTCGTCCGCAAAGGGTTAATGTGTGGAATGTTTAATGCTGTGTAGAGAAGGTTGTTGTAGGCATTGATCAGATTGAAGGTATCGGTTTGGAAATTAATCGGATTGGGTTTAGTTTTCATGTATAACATTTCGCATGTGAGGTATTTAAAATAGTGTGGTTTTGGAATTATGGTGTTCTCAATCAGAGAAGTGTTTGAATGTTTGATGGTGCTAGGCGACAACGGAGTTCTTATTTAGTAAACTATGGATGTGGTCTTTAATGGGGGCTGATGATTTACGTTTTGATGGCCAATATAGCCAGCATTATATCCTCGGCAATGAATCTTATATACCAAATTATTAATGTTTTTCTTGAGTTTTCGGTCTTTGCCTAGGCCACAAACGAAATTTTATTTTTGATTTGGAAAAAGAGTGGATCTGTAATTATGGTTTCTGAAAATTCTGTCTAATTTGTTAGAGATGGTGTTAAAGAAAGGAATGGGGATACATATAGAATACTTATTAGACATATTATTATTACAGTTGGATTTTTTGAGTCGTTTTGAACGTTTCTTAATGATCTGATTAACCAAAGTATTGGGATAGTTGTTCTCTTTGAGGATTCGTTTCTTGAGAGACAGATTCTTTTTATGGACAGTAATGTCTGATAGCAACACTGCTCTGTCGACCAGACCGTGGATAATACTCTTTCTCTGCTGATTATTCATGAATTACAAACATGGGTTATAAAAATCGCAACTTTATTAATAAAATAAATCACAAAGTACAAAGTAACAAAATAAATGTGCTAGATTTATAGCATGCTTTAGCGAAATAAAATTATCATTTTTATAAACAACAACAATATGACGAATATATTAAGGTAAGTGGTTAAGTCTTAGGTCCTACATCTACTAAGGTAAAAGTACCAGTAGTTGACACTTCGAGAAATTTTTTGCCTATTCCTTCACATTGTTTAGACTAAGTTCACTTTATGAAAAATTGATGGTTAGCAGTTGCTGCACTATAATCTATAAATGCTGTTCTATAAAACCAAAGTTCTGTCAGTCCTACGGGTGAGAGAGGAAGACCTGTTCTTGATGAGAAGTAAAAAATAATTAGGCGATAGAATTACTAAAATAATGATTTGCAAAATTAGATCCAAGAAAGGGAGAGGAAAGATTGGCCCCTGAATACTTATTTGTGGTGAGGCAACCTCTTGAACGTAAAAATAATATACAACAAAAGGTATGCAACGGCATACGAAATAAAAGGAGTATCAAAGACTATTTATAAAAAACAAATTAAACTTATGCCTCGGTTTACCACTCTCTCCACAGAACCGATGGAAAACAAATCTCCAAACGTAGATGTCCACCTTAAGACGTACATAGGAGGAATGCGCAATCCCACACGTGTTACCGTGTAATGTGGTGACATAGTTAATACAATGTGGTATGGTATACAAGGTGATAAGTTCGAAATTCAGACCATACATTGAGATGGCCGTGGATTGCAACGTGAATCGAAAACAAAGTGTATGACTGCCAAAATCTTACTTTTCGGAATTGTGGAACAACACAAAAATTCCAGAAAGTGAGTTTTTGGCAGCCATACACTTTGTTTTCGATTGGCAGAGTGTCGACTACTGGTACTTTTACCCTACTCGTCTCCTACGTGATTTGTAATACTGTATCATTTGTGCATTCCAGCATCGTTATAGAACTCCTAAGCCCCTGTACATTTGCTGCAACAACTGAAAAAGTGACAAAGCCAACTTTAGATCATCATGTAGGAATACATCTTTATTCTACGTACTTTTATATACTTTTAAAAGTTTTGTATTATGTTACAAATATTACACATTGAGTATATCATGCGAATAACGGGAGTTTGCGAGAACTACACCATCGAATGGAGATAATGGTGCTAGAACTGTGCGTTACAACTTTATTTCGCATAGGAAGCGACCGTCGGCGTCGTAATCTATCATTGAATGAAATATCAATACACGAATACGTATTATAATTTTACATCGAATTTCAAATAAACTTCATTTTAAATCGTGGATATTTCTTACTTAACAAAAATTAGTCATTGTCGTTATAAATTGCTGTCGTCTGAATAAAAAAAACTTACTCGGTGTTCCGTATTCATGTATGCTTCCATTAAGCAGAATTTCATCAACTCGATTTCCATACATGGCGCACTTCTCTCCTGATATAAGTGCTTCAAAACTTGCCACATGCCCTCTATATTGATAGGATTCTTTCTCAGCAGTCGCTGTACACGCACTGGCACCTTCAGCCTTGTTAGTTCCCTCTTAAAGGTGTAATTTCTCTGGCAAGGCTCGCACTCGCACGTAAAATGCTTTATGGTGGACAGAAATTCTTTTCTCTCGGTTACATCTTGAATGAGGATCCTCTGGCCGAGGTAGTTGTTAAAAATCTGTACACGTGAATTAGCGATTAAATACATTCTGAGTTTACTGCGTACGGTGAATTTTGTGAGAAATGAAAAGCATTGACATCTCCCGCGTTAAACTCGAATGTGTAGTTAAAAATGAGCATTTTTCTCTTTGAGCTTCGCCATGAGATTTCATATAGAAT
The DNA here is from genome assembly GCA_038496175.1 of Ampulex compressa. Taxonomy (NCBI): domain Eukaryota; kingdom Metazoa; phylum Arthropoda; class Insecta; order Hymenoptera; family Ampulicidae; genus Ampulex; species Ampulex compressa. The sequence continues at coordinate 19,934 of JBCFXI010002447.1, read as the reverse complement.
ATAACGAACACTTATACGATTCTCGAAACGATCATTCATAAAGGATATATCGCTGTACGTGCTCGCGAGGAAGGTGAAATTGATGCAGTCCTTCGTATTATGATTCTTTATTCAGTACCTGCTCCCCTGGCTTAATATCTCTGCTTGCCAATAGCACTCTGCAGTTATTCTTAGAAGTATACCATATCGTGTTATTCGCGCACGAGTGATTCAACAAGTTGAAAACGGGATACAGTGCTATGGCAGCGATCGACTCCAAGTGTCCGTCCCTAATCTGCAACACATGTTACGTAGATTTCAGAATTGCTGGCGCACATTTTAGTTTTCTCCTCTCTGGGCAATTGTTCGCGGCGCATATTAAGCCCTTGGCTCCAAGTTCCGCCTGTGGTAGCTCGTACGTTTCTTATGCCAAATTACACACTGATGATTTACACGGGTCACGGTGTTTGTGGTACAACTTAACAAGCTTCAATTTGCACAAATTTTGCTTGGATTAAATAACTCTGAATGTTAATCTTTCTTTTCAAATGTGGTCGACTATAAACGAGTATTATATAGTAATTATATTGCGCGATTTAATTTACGATTCAATTATAATTAAAGCGTTAATGATTAAATCGTACTGTAACATTCAGGGCTAATTTTCGTTTCCATAATAATAGACATAGTGTAATAAGTTATTAATAAGTGTATATAATTTGTTTTTGGTGTACACATTTTTTCATTCATCATATATTTATTCATCACATTTTTCATTTGATGATGATGTTTAATATCCAAATGCGTGATATTTGCAAATTGATTGCAACACCGTATATATTACATGTATTAATTTTTTTGATTCGTTCGAAAATATCCACGCGATTGGCATTTATTTAATTAGAAACCAATCGATGCACTGACTCGACCGATAAACGCGTTCACATTATTTTAATTTTTATAAGCCACATTTCCTTTAAATTTCAATACTCTGATTATATTTTAATATCCCTATTTACGTTCAAATATTTTATAATTCTTATGTTCAAATTTTTATAATATATATATTTTATTTTTGATACTATTTTTAGTTCAATAACGTAAGCGTATTTAATATAATATAGTCCAAAAAGAAATAACAGTTGACCTAGAATGCTCTCCTGATGTCACAGTGGATTATAAAGGCTTAAGTGCGTAAAGAATCAATAATATTATATCGTACACAACATAAGTATTATATTTACCATCACAGCGTTCATTTTGTACGTGCACATGAGCTCAAACATAAAGTTCCCAATTTCGTGGATACGGTACCCATTTAGGAGGTCCGTATGCATGGCTAGGAAGACGGTGGCCACAGCTGTGCTTGATGTGAAATCAAAATAAACCCTTTTGTCCTTGTGATTAGTCAAACTCAACACCGCCTGTGCCGTACTCCCGTCGAATTTACCATCTACGAATCCCGCGGTACGCGAACCTGCGTACACAAAAAATCTCAAGCTTCTTCAGAGGCTCTTCGAATCTGAAGAAATATCTTAGCACTTTACCCACCGCGATCCTAATAATCGCATATATGACGTCAATCTAGCGAGATCTGAATATTCGGGGTTTGCAATGCTAGTGCACATTGTTCGAATTAATACCAAACCTATAAGCAACTTGCAAACTTATTTATAGATACTATGTATATCCTTAACAAGTTGGCTGCCACGCGGGTTTGTAAGAAAAACATCAGACGACGCACGCTGCTATACCATGCGTCCTTCTCAGATTGAAACTTATTCGATGCCGGTGTGTAAAGGTATTGGGCCCGTTGTTTCTTATCGTAATAGAAGACTATTGCATTTGGAACAAAATGTATGGGGATTTCCATCGAGCTGAAAATCTATATTGGAGAATCGTACTGGGCTTATTGTTTTTTCTAATCTATTGTTTGGTGACAGAAGATAAGCACGTTCAGAAGGAAATAATTTGGGACATGCATAGAGTTCAAAATCTTTCTTCAAGAACGAAGTATCTAAGCGAGCGTATGAAATTTGAAAATGATGGTTTCTTTTTTAAATATTTTTTCTGTAGTGACGAATGGTTAGCATTTTTTTGTGTGTTTAAATGTTTGCCTTCATTTTATGGAATGCCAAAAAGAAAAATGGAAGGGTTTATTCTTAGTGAAACATATGGCAGTACAGAAGAAACCCGCTACGAGACCTATAAAAATTCAAGTAGTAGCGACAAGGGATAGCTGAGATTTTTCAGAAAGAGAAAAATAAATAAAATTACATCGTTAGATTTTGATCCGATTAATAGTCTTATTATATCCCGTGAAATATCTTTCCACATACCTACTAACTTACGTTGTAACTACTCAAATAAGCGATACCCAAATAGGGATAACGCGGTCCGATCAGAATTTTTGTCGGCGCCCAAATACGGCTGACGTGGCAGTTAACGTGTTAAAGAAAAAGTAGATAAAGGAAAAATGTTGGTAGATTAATATATTGATCCACATGCGGCAGCAAAATCGTGGAAAATCTCAGAATATACGCCGTCTCGAAGTTTTACAATTTTTCCAAGAAACTTTAACCAGTCCTGTAGGTTTGATGTTAACAAGGTATCAATGAACTCACTGTTCATTCGCTAGTGATCGCATTATAAGCTCGCCGTGCACTTCAAATATTTTGGAATTACCCCGTTCGATAATGAATACTTGTAGAGATTTAGAAGTAGGCGTCTACATTCTTGCACGACAACCCAACAGAGCTGGTATTAGCGACATGTTTTCATTCCATTGAGCCGATAGGGAGTGTGTGCGGACCTAGTCGCGACGGTAGGTAAAATGTTAAAAACTATTGCAGTACTATGACGATTCTGAGTCACACTGAGTTTCGTTCCAGCTCGTGCCTACGCCAAGATCAGATTGTCGTGTGATTTATGACAATTAGGAAAAACCCTGGGGAATTCAGATATTTCTCATGGTGAGAAGATTGGAGATATTTTTCGGGAATTTTTTTTTCTCTCTCGCTATATATGTTGTTCGATATAGTATGCATTATATGAATTACGATTTATGTAGGCACAGACTTTTGATCGATCGATGATGAGCGATAACTTAAAGCACTTTTACAATTATAATGAATAGTGGAAAGCAAAAAGAAAATACATGAATTTTTACACCGAATTCATGATTAAATTATAACAAAATTTTAGCGGGCTAGTAGGATTTTTTTTTGTGACATATTATACTATTATAATATTTTTAAGGAATATAAACCTTCTTTGATTACACGTTATATGAAATGAGCAATAAACTATTTCGACCATGTTCTATTAGAACTGATTGCCGATTTTGCTACCATATCGGTAACGGAATTATCAACCTTTAACAAAGGGTAGTGGCTAGAATAAAGTTCATACACAATCGTTCTCGTCCGCAAGAAAAATAGCAAACTCCGCAAGCTTTGCGTGTATGAGATAAAATAACAAATAAGAGGAAACACCTATACAAAACTTCTACTTAAATTCCATAATCATCACTGCAGGAATTCTTCAAACTAGACAATGCAGTGGTAAATTACAAATTGCAAGTACTTTATGATAAACAACTTTCCTATAAACCAACCCTACACTCGATTATCATAAGTATATCGTAAAAATAGCATTGTTGGATTAACTCTAGGCTAGAATATCAACGTGACCGCAAACTTCGGCACGGCTGGAAGAACAAAGGGGGAATATAATTCAGACAGCGCGGTCGATAGATCCAGAAATGTTTACAAACCTGCGGAATTCTCCATTGCCTTTGCATACTCGAGCATCTCCTTCAAGCAAGCTCCTTGCTTCGTTACGATCAAGAAAAGTCGTATTAGGGCCCGAATATCGCTGTTGCAGTCCGAGAATTGGCACTCGGTCCTGTGGTATTTATCATAGGCCTCTGTCCGGCACTCGGCGGAACAGTAGAGAGCTTCCGTGCAGGAATCGCAAGGTATCAAGGCAAGCGTTGGCTTTAAGCAGTTGTGACAAAATGCCGTCTCCTTTCCTAGAAACATGCTGAACATGTAGGGCTCCTGGGCGAGCAGTACGTCGCCAGCCGCGATTGGCTTCGTCGCCTCGATGAAACGACCGAATTTCTTGTTGTATAAAATATTGATGGCGCTGCTAGCGCCAGGAACCTCGGGGTTCTCTCCATATGACACTTGCACGTCATCATGGGCCGACGAGGCTTGTCCTCCCCTCTTATTTTTATTTACATTCTTCGACATCAGCTCTAATGTTTTCTTCCGCGCCTCCTCGATTTTCTTCCTGGTCTCGTCTTTCGGCGACAGCTGTAGGGCGCGGTCTAAGTCCAGCAGCGCATCGTCGTAGACCTTCATCCTTTGCAGGACGATCGCGCGGTTGTAATAATATGTGCTCATATTCTTCGACTTTGGTTTTGAGATTCGTATGGCGTCGGTGTAAGCTACGACCGCCTTTTGGTACATGCACTTTTCGAGGTACTCATCACCTGTTTGGTAGGTCGATGTCATGTTATAGAGACTGATCCTGTCTGCATCTTTGGATGCGGAGACGAGAGTGGGTGGATTCTAGTTCTAAGAATTTGCGTGGATGTTTTATAACGAGCGTAGAGGAAACAAAATGAAGATCTAGAGAACAACGGATGTATTGAATTTCTATTGAGAGTTAGAGTATAGAAGTTTCGAGATTATGTTATTAGTGGGTTATTCCGGGCTTCTTACGCGTGTATATAAACGATAAATGTACGTATAACTCGCTTTTATAAAGTTTTACAAAATTCTTATGCGAAATTGAAAGATGAAACTATACTGGACACGCGTATGAAGATTCTGTTAGAGTTTGGAGGTGTTCGTATTTCGTATGACAATCATGACAACTTTCCTTATTTATAGAATGTCATAAAAGTGAAACTTACACCTTTTACATTTCAATGAATGAAAAAAAAACAGAAATACATTTTGTTTATTTAAGCTGTATAGAAATATTATTAAAACTTTATGCGGAATAAGCATTGGGAATACATTTCTTTGTTACAGTTTTTGATTAACTGTAAAATATACTTCCCAATATTTAAAAAAAAACGTTATAAAAAAATTATTTTACATTACCAATTTACTTTTGCAAAAATGTCAGTAACTTCGTGGCCATATCAAAATGTCAAATACACTCTACAACGCATCAAACAAATGACCTTGAAGCCACTTAAATCGAAACAATGGAAGATTTTTAGCTGAACCGACTCTGTTATAGATAAAAAGGGTAGTAATTTACATAATTTTAATAAAAGATCTTAGAGTAAAAGTCATATGGATATTTTGTCTCTGACATTTTCTGGAACTCGTAGATAATATTTTTTGTATAATGTTATAAAAGGAAATATGAGATATCTGTCTTATCCGTGGCAGTCTCGATATGTCTGTCCCATTCGTGAACTTTGCAAACAATTTGTCAGTATAAAGTACTTTGAAAATTTTAAACAAAATTAGTAGAATCCGCTTTAATCTCATACAGGAAAAGTTTTAAAAACTGATAAAACTTCAAGTTGCACTTTGTTGCGCGTAATCAATCATGGCTTACGTCTTGCAATTCGCGTGTCATTCATATCTCGACGGAAATGATAAAATTCCAGTGTCTATCATATCTCAAAACTTTACTATGGAACGCTAATTTCGGTTTGTCTATTTTTTATTTATTAGTTTGCATTTCGTTTAATTCGAAATGAAATCCTACAATTTGGTAAGATCGTTATATCTGACAAACGATAAACGATTTTACATATTATATGCAGAATGTGAAAGTCTCATTATGTTGTGTATTTACATTTATTGTTTAAAAATAGGTTACCTATTTTCGGTATAATTTTCGCGTTAAAACTGACGATAAGCACTGATTAATGCCAATGAAATCACTTTTTTTTTAAATTTGATTCAACCAGCAACTACTACTTTCGTATATGGCTTTCTATTTAAATGTACTTTAGCGCATATTTACGCTTTCTGGTGATACGTTCAATACTTCAGTTATAATAGGAACGTAACATACGGTGCATAATTCGTAATGCATTGTTTCTTATGTCTGTCGTATTTCGATTATGTGCATATATATAGCATGAATAACATGAAACAACGAAGAAATACTTTTTAAATCAGTGCCTTACTTGCATAAGTTTAAACATGTATTAACATTTTTCTGTTACGATTTTATCCGTACCTGTTGCTTTGTGGCTCCTAGCAATACAATTCCTCTTCTCAGTCTGTATTAATGGCGGAGGATGGTACACGGCCGCGTCGATGTGCCGACGTAGGAATTCTTCATTACTCAAATCATTTTTGTAGTCTGCTAGTAGCATATGTTGCAACATAACTTCGATATCCATCCTATGCATAAAACACTTTTTCAGTTATTCTGCATCAATTTACAAAGTATCTCCACTTTCGCGATAAGTATCAAATGTATTCATTGTAGTATGCTTCTACTAGTCTTTATGATAATACATTGTAACAGATAGATTCACTTTATTTTTACGATCTTTTAATCGTTCTTGGAGGTATAAAACTTGTCATAAAATTCTTGCCAAATGTTCATCTATGAAAACTCCACGCGGTATTTGCGAAATATTAAAATGTTCTGTCCTTCGTGCCTGACGTTATTACATGTGCCTTACATTTTTCGACGTTTTGAAATGAGACGAGGTCGCTGCAAGCACAGGTTGCTGTTCTAACTCTTTCAATCGAAGTCAACTGATACTCAAGGCATGATCCGCAAAGCTTTAAATATACAGAGGAGATGGAAATCCCCTTGTGTGCTCTGTGTATTCCGATAAAATCCCAGGCACTCGCGTGAAATCCGTATGCACACGCGCATCGTCAAGGACGTGGGAAGAATGTTGGTATCCCGAGTGGTTATCGCATTATCCAGGGACTTTGTTTGTTAATCCGTGCGATTACACAAACTGACGGTTTCTCACTAGACCATCTAACCGTAGCGTAACACCCCTTCGAAAAGTTATTCACGAAAGAACAGCGAAATCAAATAGATGTAGTAATTTTACGTGTAACTGAGAACTTCGCGAAATGCACTGTATCGTCTAATCGCATTTTAAAAGGTCTAACCGCGGAATGAGATTCTAGATTATTCGGAGTTGGATAAAATTGGATTTACACGAAGAAATAGAGCAGTCATGCTTCTTAATTCGTTGATTTTATCTATATAAAGTAATGAGAGAATTTACTTTGAATATGTATAGCTTTATTCCTCAGATGTTTTGGTGAATATGTGCGATAAGACAAACTGTCAATCTTTATTTAAATGTTTGAATAGAACAAGTTTCTTTATCATTTAAAAAAATTATGAAAAAATGAAAGTCGTCTTACAATACGAAAAATTTGTTACGCGCTAATGGAAATCGAATTGCAATTAAAGTCATCCGGTACTTCAATTTCCAGAAGAAAATTAGAAAGTAGACGCGCATATACAGGCTGCCATTGTCCAGTTGTTACATTTTGATCAATGTACATGTATATGGTCGCATGCATCACACATTGTCTCACTAGACGTTCGTTTAAAGAAGCTAGATAGAGATTCCAATATCGTACTTTCCGTTATACATACAGAATAAAAAAACAAATGACGTCAATCCTGTGAAATAAAATTCACCGACCCCCGATAAAAATCACGCCCTCGTTCAAACGCAATGAACAATGAAACAAGTGTCTTATCCGTCGAACTAAGCGATTACACAAACTGTCACTTTCTCACTAGACTTTTGAATCGCGTCACAGCGCTCGTCTAGCATACGCGTTCTCTCCTAACCACGAATTTAGCATCGAAGCAAAGTTACTCGCCAACGTCACGAGGAAGGGTTCGTCTACTAGTGCTCGTTCGATTTATTCTCGTTGTAATGTCGTTTTGCGTGGGGAATTAAGCCGCGGTATGACGCGCCGGTTTCAAGGTCGCGCCAACCGGCCGATTAGCCGTCCAGGATTCGCTATTTTGCCTCGGTTGAACGCGATGGATTGGTACGTGCAAAGCGTGAACCCAACGTTACGCGAAGGAGTTTCGATGGTTCCTACCTGCAGCCTGACGATTCGACCCTGCAATTAACTTTCTTTTCGGGCCTTCCCCACGGCAGAACTTCTAGTACGCGCGCAGATCACGAAGAGAGCGACTCAGCTGAAAAGTGACGTGTTAGTAACAGCGCTGCGTTACGTGCGTTTGCTGACCGATGCATGCGTCATTCCGTACTGAGTCGCAGTTACTCGCCTTTGGTGTGTTATCGTCGGCGTCGCGGAATCGCCGATCGCACTCTGCAATGGCTACCGTTGCCGGGCGCAGTGTGATTCATATAACTTATCCGTCTAAATTAATTGCGATCTATTTGTGGTATGAAGGACAATTTGAGTGAACAGTTTTTATGGATTGGCGATTTACATAAATAATTGCTTAATGTTTTTATCCCCTGTTTATCGCTTGTTGAGTATCTAGATATATTCCCGCGCATGCGCAATGCGTACGGTGTGTTCATTGCAGCGGAGGATATAATATTATATGTTTTCGGTTTGTTATTGTCGGTGTCGTGAAATGGCTGATCGCGCTCAATAGCAGATGTTTAACAACTTTGGTATAATCCATATACGCTGCTTATGTGAATTATGATCAATTTGTGATACGCGAAACAAGTCGAGTGCTCGGTTTTCAGGAATTATCTATTTACATGGGTTTGCTTAATTTTGTTGTTTTATTTATCGTTTAAGTACTATTTTGATTTAGGATGCTTCTTCAATTTATTTTCGGCACCAACTGCTAAGCTCATTCGGCTCAGGAGTTACTGTTTAATGCAAATTCCGCTACTAGAGTTACGGTATACATATTACATGGAAGAAGCCATCAGTGATGGGCAGGATTCGAATTCGGATCTCCCGCGTGGAAGTAAGAGCCTCTATCTACTACATCACCATAGCTGATATATAGGTTTTCTGCGCATGCGCAACGCGTAAGAGTGTATTCACTGCATGAAGGAATATAATTCACATTTTCGATCCATTATCATCACTGTCGCGGAAACGCCGATCGCGCTTAAAAGTATGCACTGTTAACAATGCGAATCTGATCTACATACCCTGTCTGTGAAAATTAGTTACAATTTGTGGTATACAGAAAAATCTGAGTGTACAGTATTTGCGAATTATTGATTGACAGAGATAATTCATTAATTTGATTATGTTTTGCTTATCATTCTTTGTGATATTCAAATATACTGCTGTATACATGTAACGTGCGCTGTGCTTTTTTATTACACCGTACATTGTTTATTTATTATAAGTGGTTTATTTATTATAAGGTTTGGTGCATTATAATCGGCGCCGTGAAACCCTAATTGCGCTTGAAGTCTATCCTGGCATAAATAATGGTGCTGAACACGTAATATGCAATCTATGCAATCTGCGCGGTGGGCAGACAATTTATGCAAATCATCGATTCATAAAAATGATCTGGTGATCTTGATGCTTTGGACTAATTCATTTTAATCTAATACAAATCGACAAAATTTTGTTTTATTTCTTGTTAATATACAAGACATTGATAATTGTTTTGCTACGTAAGGCAGGCGTAGATAAGATAAAATCTGTCGTCAATTGAACAAGTTAAGGTGTATGAGTAAACAAGCATAATTGATTATTTCGATTTTATAGTATTGATAATAAATATTACAAAGTTTTGAGACTCTATACAGGATTATATACTTCTCGATTGGAATTTTTCTATCTGTATCAAAATCAAAAATTCTGAATAAAAAAAATACAACAAACGAGGTAAAAATAGGTACAAATGGTAAGAAGTGAGATATGGCTATGTACTTTTTCTTATCTTTATGATAAATGTTGAAAGTATCATATTTTCGTTCCTTCATAATTATGTTAAAGAAATAAGGAGCGTTTGCATTATTTTTAGAGAAAATTTTTGCATCGATATCTGAAACAGACATTTTATTTCTAAAAGGAGAATGATATAAAAATCGTTGATTAAACTCAAAGTTAGATGATTATTTAAATGCCTTGGTCTTGGAAGATAGGAATTGAAATGATCATATCATATAAAAAATAAAATAGGCATAAAACATTATTACATACATTCAATCTTAAATACCAACAAAACTTTTTCGGGATACTGTCGTGATATTTTTTGACATTTAGTCAAGAAGATTTGTACGCTAAAGAGTTGATTTTTTACTTGTTCAATAAATTGCTGTATGTATACTTATCTGAGATTTAATAAAAAGGTATTGTATATAAAACATGGTATATTATTAAGCGTACCGGATGGAGTAATATATTTCCCAATATTGGACATTAACGTTCAGTGTAATAAAATATTTATTTATATAAATTTACGATCCAAAGGGAATGCTCTCTACGCGTGAGTAAATAATGATGCATGTTTCCAGGAATGTGATGAGCTGTCAGCAAAAAATTCTTTAACTAGAATAATACGATGCATTATATTTTTACACCAGATCTTCTCTCCCTTTGAATCAGCGTGGATTTACGTCGTAGATTAACATATACATATACGTCGCGCTTAAAAAGACATTGATTGTGACACAGTTACTATTCAGACAGACTCAGACTAATGACAGGAGTCCCTCTTCCATTAATTGTTATGAATTTTTGAAATCATCAGCACGTGCTTGAAATAATATTTTGCAATCTTTTGTATTGTAATATTTTACACACAATATTCTAACTTTTTTTATAATGCACGACAACAACAAATAACCACAAAAATTTCTTTAAGAACATTACTTTGTTAAAAATAGCTACAACAATGTTACAACATGCAAGTGAAGTGAGTTTACAAACGACAGTGAGCAACAAGTGAGCTTACGCGACACTGTATATATCTGCGTATTTTTTAAAATCAAATTTAATTGCAAAAGTATCAGATCATTTATATTTATTTATATATGTTTTATATACACGATGAAATAAAACAACATGAAATAGAGTTACGCGGTATATTGTCAAAGCACTGCGTTTTTGCACGCATGATTATAAAAAAATAATAAAGCTATAAAGCTGATTTGCGTATCACCGAGTTTTTTAAAAAAATTGTAAATTGGATTCTCTTTGTAAATTGCTTTTGGTCTTTAAAACAGTATCAGTTTCTTGGGTTGATGAATTAAATAGTTTAAGGTGGCGAGAGTGACCGTTTAAAAATACTACCATTTTTACAAGAATGAACACAAGAAGCAGTGATAAAAAAATATTAAAAGACAAAGGGTGGTCAGCGTACTGTAATAAACGTTCTATTTCCACTTTTCAATTCATATCTTGAACATTCTATTTCCCTTTTCGCATAATATATAATAGATTAATTATAATGTGATATTACCTTACGTATTCAGTTTTTACTCTCATGTCTTCTACCCAGTATATTCTCTCTAAGTTCTTTTATTTCACTTTCTACTGTAAATTGCCTTCTTTTGCTTTCTGGGTGCCAACCATTCACTTTCGCCTCTCGTTTCTTACTGCCGTCCTACGCTTTCTGTTTTTGACTCTCTGCTTGTACGTTTGGTACTTTGGATACTTTGGACCAAACAGACCCTTGAGATCTTAGTCACCCTTTATCGCTCGTTTATACAAACATTTGCATTCCACAGTTCTTCGAAACTAACAGATTGTTTTTGATGATTGGAGCCATGACCAATTCAATAACCAATAATAAATCAAACGAATAAATCTATTCGATATTGTTATCTGCCAATCGAGACTTTGGGGCAAACAAGTTCGACTACATATCTCTACTCTATCTCATGAAAGAATTTTTTCAAGTAATTAAAACGAAAGTAAAGGCGGAATCGGCGCTTATATCTGACATTATAACGTTCGATTTCCTGAAGAAATGAAGTCGAACCTGACGCCTACTAACACTGTCTTACATTTAAACGACTCGCGCTTTCTTTCAATCGGAGTCGCATGTAACCGAACAGCAGTTGCTGTGAGAACTAAATGAGATGTCTGCCGTTGTAACAAACTTTCTGCCAATCGTTAGCGAAGTTTAGCGTGACGGTTAGCCACCAATCAGCGGATGTGCTCGAGCTGGTACACAAGACGTCTGCAAACTCGCCTAACGAGCGGTATTTCCAGCATGGGCATAAGAAAAATAACTGGAACAGTACATGGTGAGGTATGTAGGAAAAAAAGAGAAAAGAAACGTATCCTTAATCCTTTAGAATGAAGATCTCTATTTCGCACTGGCTTTATATATCGATAACATTAACTACTTGATGTACATATAAAACGGAATTTGGTACGTCCGAAGAACATGATTTAATTTGGTTCAACCGAAGAGTTGTGTGCAAGCTAAGTAAGAGAATGTTTTACTTAAAAATTTGGATCGTTATATAACATTAAATCAGGTTGATGTATAGTGTTAATGGAGAATAATTATTAATAATTTTTACTGAACTCAAATATTGTCTAGTATGGCATTTATCGTGCGAGATCACTGCTGTACTGAATACTGCTTTCAATGTGCTTCTCTCCGATTTACCGATTTCTGGATGCAACTTTATAATTCGTACTATGAAGAAGGTTGGAGGGTTGAGCGCCTTAAATATTGTAAACGAACCGGAATCGACACACGAGTGAAGCAACCGAGTGATCTAATAATATACTGCACGGTGTCCGCCGAAAATAGCTCTTGATGAATTAGACTCGTCAAAGTCTACAATGGCATACGAAATGAATGACAACCCCAACTCGTCATTGTATGTCAAGAGGTTAAGACTGCGACCTGGCGCTGCATAAGGCAAAAGCAAGTGGAAGAAGTCGTGAAGCAAAGATTAGGGCTTTATAGATAAATGAGCAGATGACTAGCAAATTGTTTTAGTATACATAACCGTTGTAAAGTTTATATCAGAGGAATCATGGCCACATTGGGCATGGAAATCCGAAAATGTTATAATATACGTCGTTTTAGAGGAAACAGAGGAAAGGCTTTTAAGTTACTGAGAATGTTATCGTAATTGTGCACGGTTTTTTAAACTCTTACTAATTAGCTGATTATTCTATTATTCATAATTGTCAATATTGAAGTTACGATCCTTATGCAGCTGATATCGATCTTTCGGCCTTCTATCTTCGTACTAGACTGTGCTGCTCGATAAATCGCATCATTTAAATTTTAATTATCCTGTCGTCCCAACAATTCAAGTTAGCAAATGAATTCTCCGTCACCCATGGATTAGGGAGCATTTTAGCATCGGAACGATTCTGCCTCGCATTCGTAGTTGGTCATGGATTAGGGAAATTGCAGTGCCAAACTACATTGTTCCACGGCGTCGCACCGATAAGGAGATACGAATTGCAATCGTATACGCACATGCAATCTATCCGGTTATGTACTTCGCAGTATATTATAAGCATGCAGAGAATTAACACTCTGGAACTACTGGCCACTGTCCCGACATATCTAGATATACTATAAATATCAGTGAAAGTAAAGGGGAGAAGGTAAATAGGTCTATGCAATCATTTGCACGATACGAGAAAATAATGAAATTATTCTGAAAATGTATTATCGTGAATTTGAAGAATTTTTATAAAAAAAATTCCAACAAACTTCGACAGATTCCAGAGAACGTTTCAAACATAGGTACCAGTTGAAAATTAATTCTAAATATTGTTGGTTATTTGGTTCTGTACATTATTCTATAGGTTTAAATGATTAAAATTGCCTATGATTTTATTCCTCACATCCTCTAACATTTTTTTTTGGGGGATTGTATATGTAATTATTAAAATAGATATTGAGTTACATGATCAATTATTGTGAATAACATTTGTTTAATATTTTATAGAAGCAATTAAACATTGAATAAAGCATGTATATTCTGATCGAAAGAGAAGCATGAACATTATTTGTGAAGTAGAATGGAGTATTTACTGCACTATATGCTGAAATATTCGATAAGTAAAAAACTATCATGTTCGTGAAATTGATCCAAAAATTTCCAAAGGTTTTGAAAATGTTTTATTGAAATATAAATCCTTCCAAACACTTTTTACATTATAAAAAAAAAATTTATTAAATTACTTAAATTTTTTAACTTTCCAGGCAAACATAATATCTTATTGAAAATTACATTGACAACAAAAAGAATGTATTCACTTCTATAAAACAAAATTTTCTAGCAATCTATCTCTGGAAAGGTTAATTTTCGGACATATGTTGATTAACATTTTATGTTTCTCTCTAATGAGTTTTAGCAGCTCGTACAGCTTTTACTTCTAACTCATTTATACTCTGTATACGAATATTCCCACTTGAATTATAATTAATACTGTCTATTCCGTTTCGCTACGAGTATTAGAGTGACGCATAGAGCTTCCTATTAATTACTTAAGTGCTCGTAAGGGCGTAAATTTGACTTGCTAAAACACTGGAGCTCTCCTCTTTGACCGTTTCTTTGTTTTTATTTGCCCGTAGTTCGGTATGTTAATTTGAAATGAAATACGAGAAAATAATGAAGGAAAATCCATTGATGTAGAGAGCAACTGCCCTGCATGAATGGCAAAAAAAATCTACACCGATTTAATTGCCGTGCTATTGAGGATAATGAATATTTATCTTCGTGAGTACTATTGATCTTATAATTACAGGGCGAAAAAAGATTACTCAAAATGAATTAAAGGCGATTATAACGAGGTAAAGAGAGGAATCACAGTAAAGGAGATGCATTGCAGAATAATAAATGTATTGTTTGTAGTGAATGATAAGGATAATCATTTTCGTTTAACTTTAAACAAAACTTATGTAGGGAATGCTAATCATTAACTCTCCGCAACCCACAGTATCTATTCCGCAATGTTTTTTTTTTACTTGTTTTCTTCCAACTCAGCAATCATTTCCTTTCAATCTGTACATCATTATCAATCAATAAATCGAATTATGTAATAGTCTTCGGCTATTTATTTCGCCTTTTCTTTTACAATAACCAGTTTTACCAGAAGAGCGATTAAGGTATGGTAAGATAACGGACATACATGATAAATGTGCGTTACGAAGTGTCGAAGAAATACTCTTCCGTTCTTCACAAGCGACCATGATCCGAAACAAAGAAAAAGATATAAATGTAACTTCCAAAAGAAAAAGATATAACATTATCTCCCTTCTGTCTACTTGCCTAAATATAAAGGAAGTTTGGGTAATATGGAATACTCAAGTTACTTTCTTGTTTGTGCTACTATCCAATAGTGTCTACTAGAAACATATCAAAAGTGACCTTCAGAGTCCCGCAAGCGGCCTCGCCTGGTTTGTGTCCCATGTTGTTGAGTGTGAATAATTGTCTTATTTCTATTGTCTAAAACGTTTTATAGGTAAGTGTTTCAATATTTATGGAAAATATTTGAGTGCATGTTATTGACGTAAATTGATATTGTGATTATAACAAAAGTTGAAACATCGTTCTGCACAGATCTTTCGCTTTTATTTTATTTTATGTTCGGTCAGTGACACTGTTTCAATATGGTGTGACGGGTAATATAGAATCCTGGTATCGTGTAGTTTTCGAAAGATAGAAAAGCGGTAGTTTGGATCCAGTGTCTAATGTGTAACACCCGGACACACAATAAGTGCACAGGAGCGGAAGAACTTGATTATGTTTGTGATTTCTGCAAATAAATTTTTCAATACAATGTAAAATCAGGCCGATATTTTGTAACTTATGTTCATACTATTGTAATTCAAATACTTAAGCGCAGTATTATGTCAAAAAAAGTTTTAGGAACAAATATATAAGTTCTTATATAAATTTGTTGCTTGAAAAAAATATTAATCGAGAAATTTATTCAGTATTCCATATTACACCTCCTATTTCATATTTCATACAATAAACGATTGAACATGTTTTATATAAAATTCATTACAAATTCAACTTCAAGGTAAGTTATAAGAACTATATCAAGATTTACAAGTTATAAAAAGTTACTAAAAAGTCTCAACTTATTTACTAAAACATCATTAGTCTAATTATAATACTATTACCTCAAATATGGTGGAAATAAAAACTGGTATTCCCTATTACGCGAACTTCCTCTATATAATCAATCGTCAAGTTCCATCACTTTGGGGATCTTCGAAAACAACGGCATTCCTACCAGCGTTTCACAAATCGCCCAATCATATTTCAAACACACAGCGCGCCATTATCAATCCAATAAATTCGCGATGAAACAATCGTGCTTCGATGCGATTATAAAATCGCAAAAGGAGAACGACGTGGCCAGAGCAGCCAAGTTCAACACTTAAAACGATATAATATACGCGCTGGGCTTAATTACGCTGTATCACGAACGAGAAAAAGCGTCACTTCGGCCGGCTCCGTAATACACCCTCCCTGCCGCCCCTTTTTCTTTTTATCACCGTTGCCGCCGCCGCTGCTCAGCTCCTGAAATTAGTCTGCGTCAATAATTGTCCTCTCTCGTCCCGGATTTCGATCAGGAACGCCCCAGCGGCTCTTCCTATCGAAATCCCCCCGTCCGCGACGTTCCGACGTTCCGGAAATTATTTTATCCTCTCTCTACCGCCTTTCACTCCCCCCCCCCCCCCTTCGGCCCCTCGCCCTACCACTCGCCAATACCACCACCTCGAGCCCCATTCCATCCTCCGATCGGCAGTCCCTCACGTATTTCACTCAGCCAGGATTTCTATATACGCCGGGGAAGATTTTTGTTCTCCTTTTACGTATCGCCGGGACAATGGATCATTGTTTCCGTTATAGGATACGTACGGGAAGGCCCTATGCGTAGGTAAAAACCTTCTCTCGGAGGTCCAGACTCTCGACGTGCCGCTATCGCCCGATCCTTAGCGCATGCGCGGGAGCAAACGCGATTATGGGTTTGGAAACTCGAATTTCAAGCTCGCATCGGATTCACCCTTTTGATCTCCGCATTCGCCGTGTTGTAAATCAGATTTGTCCCGCTGTCGAATCGAAGTCTATCCTTTTGGAAATTATACTCGCGCATTAGACTCGCTGTTTTATGAGTTGCGTTTTACGTGTTGGAAATGTGATTCTTGCTTGTTGAAGAAGCATTCTCGACGATCGAATGCTGTTCAAGGAATATTTTGGGTGATTTCTTGAACGACGACGAGTTGGTTGATGTGATTAATGTTGCGACTTTCCTGGAGATGGCGAGGATTATTTCATGAATGTGCGCGTAATGTTTATCCCGCGCAGAAGTGGGGGAATCGTTGTGGATGAACTTGTGTAATTTACTATTAATTTGCAATCGACAGTATGTGTAAGTCTCTTCTGCGATAAATAAGCATTTTATGATGTTTCGTACGTTACGTTATTTTATGTCGTTCTATGCTCAAGCATTGTCACGTGTCCAATACAATTTTCCCATCAGAATAATAACTTTACATCGGATATTTTAGTCGTTGTCGAAGATTATGAGTTGCTAGAGGGTGAGTCTGATTTGAAAAAGAATAAAATTGATTTACAGAGGGGTGAATTTGAAGTGTGAAAGATTAATTTGAAGTCCAAAATGGTGAATCTAGAGTGCGGAACCGGTATCTCCGAGTTCGACAACGTTGTGCCGCTCCCGCGTGCCATTCGCTTGTCATCGATAATGGAGAAAATTCCTTAACCCCTTGCACGAGGAATGGCAGCCCTGCTGGTATTAAAAGGCGGACGTGGAAAAGATAAGACAGAATGCAATAAAGCATTATATATCTTGCAAAGAAATATTATTGCATATACTCTTGTATAGACTCTTGTACTTGTAACATATGCTTTGTGGTTACCCTAAATTTAATTTTCCTCCGAGTTATAGATCCCTTTCAGGTATACGGAGAGTCTATCGGTTCCTAGTAAAGAGTCGATACTTATGTCCAATTGAAACAATCGCTTTAGAGTGCGCATACGATTGCTATTCTCGTAGAACTATTGTACGCTTATGAAGACATAGAATATCATTTTAATGGCATTACTTTTATATACCTGCATTCGTTGCAAGCGTTATAAGTAGAGGTAACGTTAAGTATCCTCTCTTGTTCTTTTAAGTTTTTCTCCGACGAGATTCCTTCATTAATGTTTTAATATTTATACTGTTTACAGAGGAGAGTAAATATTGATTTCCAGCGATTTGCCTTCAGGTAAAAGTACAAGTAGTTGACACTGTACCAGTAGCTGAGAGTTTTTCAAAAAGAATTAATAAATATGGAAGCCACAAGCTGGAATGCATCAAACCTTATTAGTCTATATGGTCTCGCTCTTTAGCTGCTTAATTACGACATACCGCGCATAGTCCGCCATTGAGAAGTGTCATTGTGACCGGTTAATCAAATCCGTGCGCGACTCTTGCGATTTTTGCGTATTTTCTTATATGAATCCACCATCAGGAATGAATACTTGTAATATAATAGAGGAATAGTTTGTGCATCGACTCACAATCATATATTTTCCATAAAGTAGACTTAGCCTGAGCTATGTGAACGAATAGGTAAAAAATTCCTTAAAATGTCACCTACTGGTACCTCTACCTTAAATCCTTAGGATTTAACTTTACTTTTAAGTAAGAAGTGTAATCGGTGAAATTTTACATTGCAGTTGTCGATATTTGAAAATTGATCGCTTATCGTGACACTAATGCTTCGATTAAATTTTCTGCGCTGTTTGGGTTGGATTCTAACCGGCACATCCCCACTTGACCCGAGCTAATCCAACATCATCGGTACTGACCCAATCCATTTCAAGCCCATTCGTAGAGGTTCAACTATATCCAAGCCAATCCAAAATGTAATCGGACCTGACCGAAGCTTCTACGTCGATTCACTCAGAACCGAGGCGATTGGAAAACAATCTTGTTAATATAAACGCATTTTGCTTGGTGTAAGTAAAAATTGATTCTGCTACGTAACTACAGATTTATAAGAGAACAATGTTCATTAAATTTGAATTACCATTAATTGCAATTAAAATAAAACTCTTTTTATAATACGCATTTTGAAGAACAGCTCATTCAATAATAGTTTAGTCATATCAATAATGTTAAAAGCATATGAATTTCAATGGCAACATGGAATTTAAATCGCTGATACGTTTATTTACTTCACCTTTAATATTGACAAATATCGAGGTGAACGTGCGAGAGAATTGAAATGGATAATATTCTTTCTAATCAGTTGTACAACGTTTAGATTATCTAAAATGTTAGTATGCTTGCAAATGTTTTTATCAATTTTATGTTACATGTATAAAAAATAAATATGGACATACGGGACTGTCGAAAGGTTTCGAAGGTATTGTCTTTCTACGCGTTAAGTTTTTTTTGCAAAAATAGGGATTATGTTGTTATCTTTATCTTTCACGAGTTTTAATTGATCGCTGCAGGGCTTTCAGCGTTAATCTTTGTTTCAAAAATACCGGCTAGATTGCTTTTATTATTTCCCGTAACTCTCAATATTTGTAATAAAGCTTTTTATCCGAAACGGCATTCGGGTGTAACAATGGCAAATAAATTACGTTCTTTTGTTCATCGCAATGTTCAATTTTCGCGATCAGGCTTTGCACGTCAAAATTCATTTAAGAAACGCGCGATACGCTACATTCTGTTTATTGTTTACATTTTTCCATTTCTCTAATAAAACCTGTCATGTTGAACTTTATCATAGCAAAAAGCAACAGATCGCTTTTCTCTTTACTTCTCGTTTTTTTCAATGTATCCGCGATAAAGGTTATTCAATGGAATTTCATTTTAACAATGGATAAAAATTTTTTTTTTACACTTTACAATTTTCAGTTTCCAGTATGAAGCTCGTGTAGGTGTTACGCTAATGGCTCAGAAAGTGATTCGAATCCAACTGACGTTCGATATTAACTCTGCCCTTATGCAAAATACACTTCACAAGGTAACTCGTCTTCATAAAGAACCCAAGGT
>JBCFXI010002446.1:0-22631 GCA_038496175.1 Ampulex compressa | reverse complement strand
ATATATATATATACATAAAGCTATATAGATCGTATTGAATATAGGGATCAGAGAGAGAGAGAGAGATCCAGAAGCGTCACCGAAATATACTGGTTCCCGAACTGAGTCTAAGTCTGATAGTGCCTGCGCT
This sequence comes from Ampulex compressa, assembly GCA_038496175.1. Taxonomy (NCBI): domain Eukaryota; kingdom Metazoa; phylum Arthropoda; class Insecta; order Hymenoptera; family Ampulicidae; genus Ampulex; species Ampulex compressa. Next base: position 22,501 of record JBCFXI010002446.1, on the reverse strand, counting down.
CCGAAAAATCCTCCCTTATAGAACCGGGATTCCTTCCCTGGGCTACCTCTTCTCTAGTCGCGGAAATTGTTAATCGCGGATATATTGTTAGTTACTATTCGAAGGTTTGACCCACCGCTCTGTTTATCGAGGGCGCTTGGTGGCCATCCGCTATCTACCAGCAAGGATGTTTACGACTAGGCTACCGGTGGCTCGCAGCTGTGGTTTGTTGGCTAAGCATTTGCTTCTTAGTACCTTTTTTAAAATATTTTTGGTTAGATTGTTAGTTGAATATTCTGGGTCCCTTGAGCGTTCTCAGACGCTCTTTGGTTATTTCCCTTCTTTTCTCTCGATCTCTTTCCTCCTTCCAGGGAGTGGTAACGGCATTCGTTACAGGAGTCACTGATGTAATGGGTGTGGTACTACTACAATCTCTCAGTGGTACTACTACAAAAAATATAATTAATCAGGCGGAGGCGACAGAGCGCGCCTGCGCCCCATACCCCCCGGCTTGCTCTTATGCGCTCGTTATCTGCGCGCTCGTGGATATGTCCCGCGGCCTCCTTCTGCAGCATCACCTATTCCCGGCGAGCTAGGACTATCCGGCGTAGTGCGTTGGGCCCCTAGATGCTTAAAAGCCCCGGAGCTCCTCCCGCATGATCCCTAGCTCACCAGACCTGATGGTAGGGTCCAGCATGGTATCTGGCGGGGGCCGTCATAACATTCTCCCCGAAAAGTCGGGGAAGAGTGCCGCGACAATCTCCCCAAGAAGCTGGATGTCAAAGGACTCATTGGAGGGACCCATGGGCGGAGCTTGCCCATCATCAGTCACTATGGGCGCTCCAATGGGTTCTTGTCCAGAGTCCCGAGAAGCTCTTACCAAGCCCGAGCCTTGACCGCTATGATGGCCTGTCTGAGGGCTCCCTGTGCTTCACGGTAACCCTCGTACAGCTCGGCGATCCACGCCTCCTCGTGGATATGTTTTCGAACTCCGCGCACCGCAGGCGGAAGCTGCCCCGGGGCATGGCGGCGTCACACACGGTCGTCATTGCGTCCCGGAGTCACTCGCATTCCGCGCTCCTGTCGACAAGCTCAGCCGGATTGCGCTCCAGCCAGGCCACAGCGTGCGCCGCTGTCATCAGGACGTTCTCATTTAGTCACCTGAGCGGCCATTGCGGTAGTGCGTTGCTCTCCGAGCGACCGTTTCGGGTCTGGTTTACACGATGAGTGGCAGTCTGAGAGGGCCTCCATCTAAGCCGACACGCGACGCGTAAGGGAAGGGTTTGCCCACGTCAGATCAACGATGGACTGTGTCTGCCACCATACGCGCGTAGGTGTGGAGCCCCGATTGAGTAGACGAAGCTCCACTTCTGCAGCCTAGTCGAGCATCACCCGTCCTAGTGCGTTGTCCCTGGGGGATCCCCACGCCGCGGCATGGGCGTTTAAGTCCCTCAGGATAAGTACCGGATGAAGGGCAGGTCGGGCAACACATCTCGAATGCTTCGAGACCGCAGTTGGACGAGATGTAATATCCCACCACCGCGATGTCCCTCCACTGAAGAGCGTTGCGCGCGGCGTTTCAAACCTGACGATCGCCACGAGACCGGTAGCATCCCAAACACAATCTGGGTGATCTTAGACGCGAGACAGCTTTGCGACGACCGCCAGCCCGATGTTCCAATCACGCAGGGCCTAAACCATTAGGTCCTGAGCCACGCGCGAGTGATTCAGGTTCGCTTGGAGGAGGTAATGGGTCATGAAATTTTTTCCAAATTCATGACCTCCTCTAGGCTAGCTGTCAGCCTTGCCGGCTCCTCCGTCGTCCCCAAACGGGCGGCTTCGAAACCCGCCGGCGGCTCGGATGCGGATGGCACATCTGCCGGTCCGGCTGGCGGGATCACCGCCACAGCCATTGCGCACCTTGCCCCACTCCGGCCACTTCTCCTTTTGAAGGGCACCGAGGGGCAGGTCAGCCTTCCGCCCGAGGTCGGTGCATAGTGGGTAGCGAAGTGGAGCCGTGCATGCTCCCACGAGGTGGCCAGTGCCCCCACACCAATAACAGCACACGCTACGGTGCTGTGCTCTGGCACCTGGTGCTTGTATGGCCCAGATCCAGATACCAGAAACACCGCAGAGGGCGCTCTGCCAGTGGCTCCACTTTAGCGGAGGACCAGCCGATTAGTACGTGACCGACTGTGGCAATTTCCTCGCCGTCACGAGCGGGCATTGAGCCCATATCAAGTCCAAACCAGGGGGGGGGGTACGGATTTCCCCGGTTCTCATCACCCCCTCCTGGTATCCGTCCGTTGCGGTGATAGTCCGCACCACACCAGGGGACGAGATAGAATCATCCAGTCCCCTTAACTGGTTCTCAGCCTTTTTGGAAGGATGGACGACCTGTGGCCCTGTTCCCTCCAGGGTTTCCGCCATCCTTGCAACCAGAGCGGTCGGCTTCGAGCCGTTCTCCGGGCTAAGGATTTGCAACAGCAGACCCCCAGTTGCGACTCGTCAGAGGCGTGCGGCAGTAATGCCCAGATCCGCCAGGTCTATTTTAGACCTTTTTTGGCATCCGCCCCAGGCCCGCCTTCGGACCTCATCGGGCTCTGCCATTATCCCGGCCTTTAATCGCAGCTGGTATCGGCGGCCGAGTAACCGAGGCTGCAGTGGCAGCTGCCGCTTGCCGCCGCTGTGCCCTCTTCGCCTTGCAGCCCACCACCCTTGTCCCTAACGGGGTGAGGGATGCTGCTACCGGTGCAGGGGCTGTGGTCCAGACTTCGCTCTGGGTTGTATTTTCTCATCTTAAATGCCTAAGTTTTTTCATTTCCTTTATTCCCTTCCACCCCCATACCTCCACTTCGTAGCTCAGAATCGTCCAGATCAGCTTATCAAATAACCATAACTTCTTCCCCCAATTTCCTGCGAACTTCCTCTTCCCCATCACTGCCGACGCCCTTCTTACCGTACCCTTACCTGCCTTCTGCCCACCATTCTTTAGGAACACATATCCCAAGTATCGTAACTCCCGTATCTCCTCTATCCATTTCCCCCTCCACCATCACCCTGCTGTTTTTCCCTCCTTCCTCCCTTTTTTAAATCTCAACACCATTCTCTGTTTCTCTGTGTTTAAGAACTTCTTTCTGTCTAGATATGCATTTAACCTCTCCATTATGCTCCTTACCTCTCCCTCCCCCTCAGTGAGCAACACTATCGTCCACGTATGGTAGCGAGTAGGTCCTTTCGCCTGAACTTTGAACCCTCCTCATTTCACCTTCCTCATCTCTTCTCCCACATCCATTTTCAAAATATTAAATTGCAAAATATTAAATTTAAAATATTCTTGCTAAACCCCACCTGATTCTCAGGTATAATCCTGTTCCTCTCCACCTCCTGTCTCAGCTTTTCCGCCAGCACTTTTACATACAATCTGTATAAAGCCGATATCACTATTACACACCTATTCCCTCTACCACCTTCTGTTCGCTCTTCTTTCTCATCGGCCCCACTACCCCTTTCTTTCACTTCTTCGGCCTTTCCTCCTCCTTCCATACTTGTTGCAATATCTCTTTGCCCCTTTCACCACTCCCTTGCCCATATACTTTCAGGCCTCGCCTGATATTGCATCGCCTCACCGCCCAACGGCTTTTCATATTTCATCTTTCCTAGCACTGCTCTGAATTCTTTCTCACTTGCTTCCCCTTCACCCCCACCCCCTTACTATCCATCCCTCCAATCCTCTCACCACTGCCTTAAAATGCGCACTCCACTCCTCAATGCTAATTCGGGCCTTCATTCCTTTCTCTTTCCTTATTAATTATTTTTCACGCCTTCCCTTTATTCCTCGCCTCCTTAATCCTCTTTACCCATCTTTCTCTCCCTTCACCTATCTTCCTCTCGCATGACACTTTATACTCCCTCTTTTTCTCTCTATAATTACCTCTTTCTTCTTCCTTCCTTCTCCACTCATTTAGTGCTTTCCTTGTCTCTTACTCTTTCTGCACTCCCTATTCCATCACACCTCCTCCCGCTCAAGACCTTTTTCTTTTCTCATCACTCCTTCCTTCTGCTCCATCGTTCCCTTCACCCTTCTATCCAACCCCTCCCATCTCCCCCTCTACCGTACAGCTTTCCTTCCCTATCCTTTTCTTAAACTCCCTCCCTTCATCCATACTTCTTTCATCCCATATTCCTCTCTCCATTTTTACGCTATTTTTTTCTACTCCTGCCTCCCAGATTCCTTCGCCCTTCACCACCACTGTTAAGTACACGTGTTCCGAATCTACTCTTTTCTCCACCTCCTCCCTCGTCACCTCATCCACCACCACAAAATCTGTGGGAGGACGAGGGAGGAGGTGGAGAAAAGAGTAGGTATATATGAAGTGTCCCGGTATGAAGTGAGCGTTAAGATACAAATGTGTCGATAGCGAACATTTGTTGTGAACGAGCCTCAATTTTTTTTTTTGTTTGGTTGGTATGACATCTGTCAAACATATTTAATATATGAGGTGTAGCGGTATGAAGCGACCGTTTTTTTGTGAAAATTAAACACCAATTTTTAATGGGAAAGTAAAAAAATTTTATTCAATGTATAAGTTTAGAGATAATGATTTTGATGTGAGAAATGAAGAACGTGGAAGACCACCAAAAAAGTTTGAAGACGCCGAATTACAAGCAATATTGGATGAAGTTGATACTTTGAGTCAAAAACAAATGGCAGCAATGTTAAATGTCGCACAACGAACAATTTCTGACCGTTTAAAAGCTACAGGGAAGATCCAAAAGTGTGGAAAATGGGTGCCACATGAATCGAATGACAGACAGATGGAAAACCGAAAAAACACTTGTGAAATTTTACTTCAAAGACACGAAAGAAAATCAGTTGTGTATCGAATCGTTACTGCCGATGAAAAATGGATTTATTTTAAGAATCCTAAACGGAAAAAATCATGGTTTAATCCGAGATAAGCATCAACATCGAATGCAAAACCAGATCGATTCAGCAAAAAAGCAATGCTCTGTGTTTGGTCGGATCAGAAAGGTGTGGTGTATCATGAGCTTCTAAAACCTGGTGAAACTGTTAATACTAATCGCTACAGACAACAAATGATTAATTTTTGAACCATGCATTGATCGAAAAACGACCAGAATGGGCCAGAAGACCCGGCAAAGTAATTTTGTCACACGACAATGCACATGCGCATAAAACAAAACCGGTTCAGGATACAATCAAAGCACTTGGCTGGAGCTGCTATCCCACCCACCGTATTCATCAGATTTGGCCCCTTCCGACTACGATTTGTTTTCATCGATGGGACACGCATTGGCTGAGCAGCACTTCGATTCTTACGAAGAAGTCGAAAATTAGGTATCCGATTGGTTTGCTTCAAAGTACAAACATTTCTATTGGCGTGGTATCCACAATGGCATGAAGTGAGCGTTTTCTCTCGTACATTCGTTTAGAACTCCCCACCTCCATTCCTCTAAATAATTTCTTTGCCTTCCCCTTGTCTTCCTTTCCTCTTTCTTCTGTTCTCTCCATTCTTTTCCTTCTTTTCCTACCTTTGCATTAACGCCGCGTCAGCATCTTCGACCATTCCTTTTCTCTTTCTATCTTCCCCTTTTTAAATATCCTTCCAATCTCTCCAATCCCTGACTCACATACACTGCCACTACACTCCACCTCTGTCCTTTCCCCTTTTCGATCTTCACCGCCATCTATCTCTCCCTTCTTCTTCTTTGCACGCTTCCCTCTCCTCGCGCATCAGTTCTATTTTTATACCTATCAATATTGCACACCTTGTTCACCCCGCCTACTCATTTCTTTCTGTCAATTGCGCCTTCCAGTCATATCCCTTTGGAAGCCTCTGCTTCGTTGCCTCCCACCTTTTCTCTTAAATCCACGTCTTCAATAACCCCATTACGTCCCACTCATTTTTCCACTCCCGAAAACCTTTATCATTCTCCCTCAATCCCACCACATTCCAAAACCCCATTTTTCATTGCCCTTCTCCATTCTCCGTCCTCCTATCTCCTTTCTTTACTCACATTCCACCTTCCTTTCCTCCTCCCTTTATTCTCTCACTACCCTTGGTTGTCCACTAGCGCTCCTTCCTTCTCACTCCATCTCCACCACTTCTCCTCTAATTTTATCTTTCCATTTATTATCCACACCCTCATCCCCTTTACTCTTCTTCCCTTCTCGTTTTGTCCCTCACGCTCTATCTTATGTTCTTCACCACTCATGTTAGATTCTCCTTTATCCACCCCCCCCCCCTTAATTTCTTCTTCGTATCCATCGTCTCCCATTTCTGATCCACGTTTTGCAATTTCACCACCACCATCTTCCTTCCTTCTTTGTTACCCCCCCCCCACACTTCTTACTCCCTCAACTTCCACCTTCGCATCTATCTCCCCCATAATTTTTTCCACTGTTTCCCTTCTCTTTCCTCCCTTTACCTGTACTCCTTTTTTTCTTTTACTTTTATTTTCTTCCTTTCCTTGCATTCCTCCATTCTCTCTTTCTCCCTTAGCCTCCTCTCCCACTGCGTTACCTCTCTACCTCTCATTTCCTCGCCCTTTTTCTTCCCTTTCTCCTTCACCTATAGTTTCATGGCCTTTCTTGTACTACCCTTACTCCTGCCCACAGCTCCTCTTCTTGTCCTCTTTCCATTACTCATATATCCAATTCTTCAATCTTTCCCTCTCATCTGCCTGCTTCCTCCCGTGCTTCCTTGTCTGCTCTCTCACCTCCTTGAATATTTCTATTATCGCCCCCATTCCTTGAATATTTCTATTATCACCCTTTCTCCACATCTCCCACCTTTCCAACCCTGCCTCGCCTCTCACCCGTGATTGCCTAGTCTTACTGCTCCTTGCAAATACCGTCTCCTCCTCCTCTCCATTGCTCGACAAGTTTTACTTTTTTTTTCCGCGTCTCTCATGCCTGACTCATTCTCCTTCCCGTCTTTCCCACTCTCTACTTTTTCCTTGCTCTCTCGTCCTCACTTCTCCCCTCTACCGTCGTTTCTCCACACCACTTCGTTCTCTCGCTGTCCCTGCCTGTCTCGCGTCCCAAATGTCCTAACCTCACTCTTCCGTACTTCTTTAATCCGGCATCCCTCCGCGCTTTACCAATTCCCCTCTTACGCTCTTTCCACTCTTCATTCTCCTTGCTTTCCTCACTTTTACTTTTCACCCTCTTCTTACTCTTTCGCCTACCCACACTTCACTCTAATCTCTCGAAATCGTTTGATCACTCTAATCGCAAAATTATTACTCACTTTCAATACCTGTCCATTTTCTAACGCTCCGAAAACGGAAGTCTCCTCCCATCACACTTATTCTACATTTCCTAACTTCAGAAAGATTTTCTGTAATGCTATATAAGCGAGAGAGGAGGTCATCGAGCGAATAATTCATATATCATCGATTATTATTATTATTATTATTATTACAAATATATAGAGCGGCGTAACGAGAAAAAAAATCATGCAATTACATCATACCTAGCAAAGGAGTAAGATTTTCTGCGAGATTGGAAAAGAGGGGGTAACAGTACATTGCCTTACCAGACATACAATTTTAAATCGATGACGATAAGTAGAGTGACGCTTTCTGTTCACCTCGTTTTAACAAAACATCAAACTTATTGATCAGCATACTGCAAATTACTGATGAAATTGCAAACAGTAATGCTGCAATTTAAGGCTTATTGTTTGATAAAGAAGGGGGTTGGGATTCTCCATATATAAGGCATTTATTTTCTGAAGCTGAGATAGCGTTTTTTACTGTTCATCTCGTTTTTTCAACAAAGCATGGAAATTTATTTATTGCAAACCATTGAACAAATTGCTAATAAATTTATGTATTCAAATTAATATTAAAGGCAATCGCGCCGAGTCAGAGGGTTAGCGTGGCAACCAACGACGAACGCCTATCCGAGACACGCATATGTATTACACACATTTATGCGTTCAGCACGCACAACAATTCAGTTCTTTCCCTCTTGTCCAACTTGCGGTGATCATGACGCCGGCGTCGATGGGGATAATGATGACGTTGATGATCAGCAGGTCCCTTTTCCAGAAACACGTTATAACCAGGAGGCTGATCGCGGCGGGATTGTCAGTGGAGTTAATGGAAAGGACAAGATTAGCAACGAATGATTGGCCACGTTAGAAGCGGGTGGATCCACAAAGAGTGATCGGCCAAGTTTAGAGCGAGTTTGTTGGCAGCGCGAGGTCAGCCATGTTGAAAGCGAATGAATAGGTAATGAGTCATATAGGAAGAGGGTGGATCGACAGAGGTAGTCGATAAGATAGGGATAGGTGTATCGTTAACGATGATCCGTAAGATTGGGAGAAAGTGAATCGGCAGGCGTGTCGGGAGGTAGGGCGCCCTGATACACCCTTGCGCCTTTAAGACCATATACCCGTCTATTATGTTTACTCGTGGTCAGAAAATGGTTGCTAACCAGACGGTAGGTAATAGACCCTTGTGAGTATAAAAAGCGGTTTGAGTGTAATGGCCTGAAACGTGCTGGCATCTAACACTGCCGATTAGCACTGGTAATAATGAGAATCTTTCTCGAACGATAACGTTTCTTGTCCTCGGTTTGCAGTATTAAGTGTGTAATGATAACATAAGGTGTTATAGTTACACTTTAAACGTTGTCGTAGTGGTGGTGGTGGTGCCAGAGTCTCGATCCTATCGAAATCGTTCCGTTTAAATAAAAAATGAATTACTTATAGTAAAGTAATTTCAGTCAGTTTTAACATGTGTATACCGAGAAGAATTAAGTCTCCTCCGTATCTTTTAATTTATGCTTGATTCATTTGTATGGTTTACGTTCACGAGGTTTCACTTTCACGGTACAACACATATCTTAATTTGTTGCTCTTGTACCTCATGCTTTAGTGAACAAACGTGATGTAAATGATAATAAATGAACATTCTCCGTTGAGCGTCTTAATTTACTTGTTCAACTCAAGATAAGAAAAAAACTCATCTTATAGATATTTAAAATGGTGAGCATTATCACGCACGTATTTATTATTTATTAAATATTATTTTAACAAAAATTTGCGAAACATCATCTGTCCACTCTTGCAGTGCGTTTCACGTGTTTATATGTATTATCAATATCACCTACGTTAATAAATAAATTGTGCACGTAAATATTAAATATAAAGTCGGTTTTTGTAATTTTTCACAGGCGTCGATAGTGACAGCACCTAATGCCAACCAAGGAAACGCAATTCACTTTGAACAGTCACCACTGCTTGATCTAACGAAAAACATAGAGGATCAAACCAATTTACGCTTGGTAAGCTAAACATAACAATATCAATTATTTCATCAAATTACTATGAAAGAAATCTACAATCATTTATCACAGAACCGGTGTATTTAAATCAATAACGAACTTAACTGGAATCAATTTATCAAAATAATTATTGAAAATTATATGAAATTAATCCTGAAATTGTTCCTTAACAGTTGTGATTAGTTGTTGTTTCAATTAGTTCTAAAATGTAAATAAATTATGGAATTTAGGTGAAGCTTGTTAACAGAATTAATTATCAGAAAACTATTTTATCCAAATAAACAACGAAATTGATATAAATAATTAAATGATCATGAAACTGAATTCAAGATAAAATTACGACGGAATTAATTAGTAAAATAGTCGCAAATCTAATATATTTAAATAAATGATTTGAATTAGTTTATGAAATTAACATAAAATTAACTTCCTTTATTAAACGGTGAACTTAATACTCTCTTGTACGGATCTTACTGGCTTGGCGCCGAGTATGGACCTGGGCCTCAGATGTCCCAGACTTTTAAGATCAATTTCTAGTAACAAAATTTACTATCCAAGTAAGAAATTAGTGAATATTGAGAAAAGACAATAATTTATATAGAAAATAGCGTAAACATTTTTTACATTCCAGGAATTAAATGCTTAATTTCATTGACGTGTGACGTTATTTCCTTGTGGGAGTTAGGGAGTCCATTCAGACCGTGACCGGATTCGCTGGTCCTGAATGCGAAAGTTGTCGGTTTGACATACTAGACACGTTTGTTATAGATGTTGACAAACGGTAAAAGCTTAGGTAGTGCGTATTCCTCGGCGTACAACTAGGCGAGCTTATGGCTAGACTGACTTAGGAAGCTAGGCGGGGTTACGCTCGACGGGCTTAAAGCTAGGAACCTGTCGGCTAGACGGGCATAGGCTTAATACCTATTGCGGTGCGGGCGGAACGGCAGCCAATGTTCGAGGCACTCGGTGTTTTCCGCTAGTTTACGCGATCCGAATCGCTTCCGGTCGGGAGATTCCACATAACCGTACCTTGGAATTAGAGGACCCAAGCCCCGATGTCCGCAGCCTGAAGTGCCCGTTGCCCAAAAGTTGCCCTCCGAGAATTGGATGGTCCGCTGGGAGGCGGCGGATGATCTCCGCCTCCTAAGAGGGGTGAGTCGATAGCCAGAAGGATTGTTGGAGCTAGCGCAAGTGATTGGGAGGTAAAAGATGTCACGGTTAGAAACTCGTCGTTAAATGCCAGTTATATTTGCTCGGCCGACTGTGCTTTGTACCGATCGTGAAGTGTCTGGCCGCAACGACCCTATAACCGTCGCGATGGTCGCAAAATACTTGTGACCAAAAACTCACCGCTGGTCCTCTCATGGCCACGGCTCAGGTATTACGCCGCGGACTCCCGGACGGATACGTTCGTCGATCCGTTACTTATAAAGGATAATTTTTGGATAAAAGAAAAAAATATTTTTGAAAGTACGTTTCACTTTCTCTAGGAATGTTGAATTATTTTTGACAATATATTTCTCGAGTTTCCAAAGACCCATGTGCACCGATTGTTTGAAGGAATGTAATTGATTGAAGGAATGTAAGAAGTAGTTTAAGGAATGGGTGATTGTTGACGATAGAATTTGAACGTTGTCGTGTGATGGTCGTTCTCGATTATGACATTTGAGTTATTCTTAAAGAGGCCAGTGCATGTCTGTGCGGGCATAGAGATAAATTTCGCGAGTAAAAAGAGATAATAACGCTTCGCGTTATGGTTGTATTGTTTGTTTAAATGAACTCTATTAATGTTTCAAAGTGTGTCTATCATGATTCCTTACCATACTAAGCCCACAGGAAACAGCTTAATAAATTAATTTTATTGACACTACTAAACATTCATTGTAGATTTCAGCCTCACCAAAAATAATTGAAGAAAACTCCAGGACTTTGGAAACTTCAGCCAGTCCTCCATCGGAGTATCAAAATTCCGACAACGAACTTCGTGATCACGATCAAATCTTCGAGGCATTTAACCCTCTTGAAAATTATGCAAGGTACGCACAACAATTTTCTCTCCAAAACTTTTATCGTTGGACTTTTTACTCTTCTTCCGTTTCATTTCTTCTTTCCTGAGTCAGATTCGTTGTCTCGTAAATTTTCGAAAAAAATATGTATGTACAAATTTTCATAATGTGGCAAAATTGACTTCTTAATACGAATAAATGGAACAATTAGTTCTATACTGGGTGAGGCGCCAATCCCGGCCATCTAGAATGTCTCAAAAACTAAATCCTGGAGAAAAAAATGTTTTTAATAAAAAGTTTAAGTTATCATGGGGCTGGTGCAGCTGACGCTGATGTTATTTCAAGGCCAATTTGGTTTTTTATCATAGAAATATATATTCTTCACTACAGATTCTTAATCTACGACCTAAAGCAAATAACCTTTGTTTAAAACAAATTTTTTTTGTTACTACGTTTTACAATATTTAATTTTCAGAGAATACTTTAGCTGAGAAAATTGACATGATTTTCATTTATGGTGAATCCAGGCAAAATGTAATGCAAGCAATAGCATTCTACATTAGCAAGTTCCCCGAAAGGAATCATTTGTCAAGAACTACATTTCGCCCTATAGTTTTGCAGTAGAACGTGGGAGTGCCGAAATGAGAAAAATTTTATTTGTCAGTAATAAAATAATTTTTTTTTTGCTAAGACATTGTGTATTTTTTCTTTAAAAATTAAATATTGTAAAAAGTAGTGACTAAGAGGAAAATTGTTTCAAACAAAGTTATTTGTTTTAGGTCGTAAATTAAGAATTTTCAATAAAAAATATGTTTCTATTTGAAAAAAACAAGTTGATCTTGAAATGACGAAAATATAATACGAATCGAAAGCGGATGTGGCTGCTACTCCGTGACAAACTTTTTGATTTGAAACATTTTTTTTATCCGAGATTTAGTTTTTCAGATATTCCAGGTGGCCGGGATCAACGCCTCACCCTGTATATGAAGGATTCAGGTTAGCAAAAAAGGTTATGTCGCTCTTGCACATTTCGTGCAACGACTCTGACTAACTGCCCTTTTTCTCACCGTCCTGTATTGAGTCCCCCCCCCCCTCTCTTACTGGAATACTTCGACATGTATAGGCAGAGATTACCTCTATCTACATAGAAGTAACGGAAAAGTTTCCGATACGAGTTCATGTTAATGAACACTACGTGAGAGATTAAAAATTCAACCTTTAATAGCCTCTTTTCTTATCACACTTATTCATTACATTTATTTGCTTTTTATATCAGATACATTTGTTTGATTTTCTGATACTCATTTGTTCTTCAAAGTTTATTTATATTTCTATAAAATCCACTAATATTTATACATTTTTTGACAATTTACATATTCAACAGCATTCCAAATGATACAATGGGCGGATCGTCACGGTCCGAACCTAGAAATCTCGCTCAGGACGCTTCTTTTCCACCAATTCTATATTCCTGGAATTTGCCCAACCTAATTAACCAACTCGATTCCTCAAAGAATACCATCAACTCAAAACACCACGAGGACGTTTTGGAAAACGTTACTAAGAAATTGCAAGGGACTGATAATAGTATCCTAAGTCATGGCTATCGACAGCACGGAGAAAAACGAAATAAGCAGGTACTCTATTTTTTCATTAGGAAAATTTTATACTCAGATATACGCATAATGGTTTAAAAGGTGTACTTTAACCCTTCGAGTACAATAGACACATATAAAATTGTGCTGGAACGGATAAAGGGGGAAGATATATGTAGACGGTTCCAAAAATGTATTTTTTTCTGTATAAAATGTTAGTATAACTAGCCAAGAACATGATCTCAAAATTTCAAAACGAATTTCGAAAAATTGAGGAAATTACAGTCTCTGAGCTTGACGCGTGCGTCGAGCGATTTCGGAGTTTGGAACGCGCAGCAAGTATTTGAGGTGTGAATTCATATGGTGATGAATTACAAGCAGTGGACAGTTAGTGTAGTTGGAATACATCGTATATTGCTGCTAAGCCCTTCAATGAAGAAAATATTTCTATTTTTCCAAGTATGGAGAAGCCAGAAATAATTATTAAAAGTCGAAGTAAGAAATACGTTGCCGACATCAACCAGCACTGGCTGGTTCGACAAGGACAACACAGCACTTTATACGGTAAGGAGGCTTCTACAACACGCAGAAAGGTACTAATCGAGAAAAATAAGTTTTATGAGGAAGTTAAAGGACTATTAGAAGATACTGGAATTGATGATTAGCGGATAAGTTATGGATTGTCACGGATTATCCGCGACTGTCGAATTTAAGTCGCGGTTTCGCGTCTTCCCGATTTATTTACCGAGATTTAGAGATAAAAAAAATTACGGTTTCGGGTCAAGCGTGTCTACGCGACACTCCCCTAGGATGAAGCAAATTAATTAACACGTTGGGCGAATTTTGGAGGTTGAAGAAGGATGTCAACGAAATCTTCTTCCGCAATAAAGGCTTTTTGTCGTTTTCTTTAGTTTACTATAAAAAGTTCTTAACTTTAGAGTTCCGTCCGCCGCGTGTTTTACGTTTAAACTGTTTATTCATCAATCCAATTGATCGCTTAGGGTTCGCCAATGCGCAAATTTAATGCGCCTCGAGCTTTCCGAAAACGATTTAGATCGGGATGAATCGTGGTCTTCGACGATTTTCCAATAGGCAAATGAATGCATCTTGGATCCTGCGTCTAAGCCGACGATTAATAAAAGCCGAAGATGCGGGTTGGGAATTTCGGACAATCCTGAACTTTCGATCGCAAATTTAATGCGCGTCAAGATTGCTCAGGGTGTCTTAAGATTCTCAATCCCTCAGATTCTCAGAACACCGATACGCATATTTAATGCGCCTCAAAACGTTCATGAGAATCGTAAGCTTCGGGGTCCCTACGATATTCTCAAACTATCGATACGCAAATTTAATGCGCCTCAAATGTTTTAAGGAATATCTTGAACTTCGGTGTTACGCGGGGAAAACTCGTAAAGGAATTCTAGTGCTAAGTTAACTCTTATTTATATTTGAATCAGGGAGATCGAGAGAAACTCTGAGAAGTAACATCCGGCCGAGTCGAAATTTTACTAATGAGTGCGCTCCGCGTCCTAAAGGTTTTCCGCATATGTACTGTTGGAAAACTACCCCTTCCTAAGGGAAAAATGCAGGGCATGACGAAATCCTGCACGTACATCTTTGGCATGTGCGTTGGATTTTTTCTATCTAAGGGTCCTAGGGTCCTGGACGTCGACAATGAATATACGCCTTTGAGGACTCTCGGAGCCTCTTGTCGTCTTCCGCTATAAAATTGCACTTTTACGAGTTTAGACTTTTGGGCGCCTGGTTTCTCTAACTTTCGTTTGTACAAATTCCTAAGGATCCCTGTGTCTTTCCCTCTTACTGTCGTAAATTTAAAATTTAGGTCTCTAGCGTTCTGGTTTGTTTCTCGATCTTCCCTTTCAATAGGCGTAGGACCGGTGTACGTCACAGGATATCGTTTACTTTTCACTCTTCAATATTGTAAACGCGTTTTTTTTTCAAAACTACGTTTCAGTAATTGGCAGGAACTCTTACTTGAAAACTATTCAACGGATTTCAATGAAATTTTATCCATAACTGCATGACATTATTGTCTTCTATGATTTATAAATTTACTTGTTGTGAAAAATTACCAGAAAGAGGTATTTTTCATAGCACACAACTGAAAAAATAACATTAAAATACGAACTTTTCTGTTCAAAGGCACACGTCTTCCTTCCACTTTCAACTTTTTTTTGTTTCTTTAGGTTAACATACAAACTACGGATGTTAATAATAACAATTTTTTCAGACAGTTTCATTTAGTAAGTACAGAGCAGTGTAGAACTCCCGGCAATTTCTAATTTGTGCGCCACAATTTTATTTTATCATGCGATAAAAAAAAATTGGTTTTCTAAGTTTAAAATATGTATAACTGAATAGCAAACTTCAAAAAAATGCAATACTAGTCCATTCTCTTTAAAAAGAATTCCTAAAAATCATACATTTTTAAGGCTTCTACATGTTTCTCTCCCCTTAAGGACCGAGCGGATCCGATCGCGAAAATGCTTGGCGTACAGAATAGTCGCCTAGACGTGATCGACAAAAGTTATTGATGTATCTATCATATATCGTACTTCCGAAACAGGTAAAAATCATATAGCACAGTAAAATCTCCAAAACAGTCACTGAAAACTAACTTCCTATGTGGCACTGTGGTATTTCTACGACTATGCTATCTAAATCTCACTCAACTATCTCATTTTAATTCGCAAAATTTTAGCAATATGTTAAAAAAACATTTCACATAAAAAAAGTAAAATTAAAAAGTTTTGTCGTTGCATTAAGTATTGCTAAGACGTGTAATTTTTTTTTCATCACCATGTCGTATATTTTATGTCATGTCACATGGTTGACTGGGTCAGATGAAAATAGCATAGGCGTAGGACTAAGGCTATGCAATCAAAAGTGAAATACTACACTTGTAGCGAAACAATATATTTGCAAGCGAATGCAAGGGATCCCGCTATCGTCATTCAATGAGTGTGCCATGAGCTATAGAGTCGGGTCATTCAAAAACGCTATTTATAAAGTCCAGAGCTTGCTCGGCAGTGGGCTGGCGGGGGTAGAATTTGAAATAGGTATTTAAAGGGTCTGCCTAGACTTCGAAGAAGACTACAAGAGGCGGTCATAATGTAAGGAACTATAGTAAGATCGTACAGCCGAAACAAAAGCAAATGCGGCCGCTGGCGGGGATTGAAGCCTAGATCTTTGGTTCACCAATTGTTCGCGCTAACCACTGCATCACAGCCTGCTCCCCATTTCAAATGCACTTTCCTTTATTTTTTAAGAATAGAAGGATTACACATCCCGCATATATAAGAAAGGAAAACTCAATAAAGTCTCTATCCACACAAAACTACCCAACATTTTTCTTAAGGCATTTGTAAACCTACTGCTCAAAACCTTTAGCGTATTACAACGTAATCAAGTCAGGAAAACGAATTCATAGGAATTCATTCGTGCAACGTATGTCTATCCGATCTTATTGTAAAAACATCACAAAAACCCATCGATAACGATAATCCATCGATAATCCGTGAAAAACGACTTTAGTCGCTTTCCGCTGAAGATGTGAAATCCGCGCAAAACGACTTTAGTCGCATCCCGCGCGAGATTTGTTAAGGTCAAATCAGGTGGTGAGAAGGAAGTTATGCGTCTCGAAATATTGACGTAAATATAGAATTATGGTACGCAGAAACAGTAAATGATCGAGTGTGGTGCATTCCCTGTAAATACGGAAATCCTAGTCCTGTGTAATATGAAGCGTCAACAAATGTAACGAGTCGCCGAGAGTATATGGTGTAGGAAAGCGCGCTCAGCAAAAAAACTGCTTTTGCACCTGTGCTGTCTTTTTCAATTTTTTTTCTTTCATTTCCTGTCATACATCTCAAACGACATAAGGACAAAGTAAGTCTTTCACTCGACTATTTATGTTCGTGTTAATGCTTCGAGACTACCTTTGAGAGTACCTACCGTCGAGAAACTTTCGTTCACTACCTTTGTCACACGGTCGAATTTGTGTGCGTGATCCTTCTACGAATAGTACATTAGGGCAGAAAACATGGTTCAAAAGAGGTGTGCAGTTTTGCATTCGATTAATTTAAACGGCATTCCCCTCTTCGGTTTTATTCGCCTGAACATGTATGATGTACGTTAGTTACAGAAATGAGTAAGTTATTGTTTAACAAGAATATTATTAACTTTTTTTGGTGGCCTTCAAAATACACTTCATTATATGTACCTTCAAAGATAAACAAAAAATCATATCAATCTAATTAAAAGTAATCGAATTCGCTTCTATATCTCATCTATACCTACACTTATCTCAAAACTATAAATACCTCATTATATCCCCCTTCACATCAAACAACATTTGTCTAAAGAATTTTCATCTATCACTACAAATGCTTATGTTATTCAGGTAGCATGTTTTAAATACATCACATCGTATACTAAAATTATGCGAAGTGTATAACACACGTTTCACATATAAGCCATATTGTATCCCTTTAGAAACTCAACGAAATTATTTTTTGAGGAAAATGTCTCTCTATTTCAGGTACAGGTGATAATACCATACACTTCTCAGTATACACCGCTGCCTTTTCACCAGCAGAAAGAAGGTCACAAGGATGTACACAGGAACCAAGGCAGGAAGGCACCAAAGTCGAAAAATCTGAATCAAGCGTACACCAACGGAAATTTAGAAAACCAAACGACAAGCATCATAGAACCAATGACAATTACACCTACTACACAAAGCACCACAGATGACCAGGTGAATAATTCCATTGACGTGCACAGGTTACAGAAGAACATTGACAACTGGACCATCCAGGTACCGTGCGAAATCTCAGCTCGTTATGACCTGAATATGAATTCCATTATAACGTTTCGATATCAATCCCGTTTTTGTGCGATTTTCCATTGTGAATAAACAATGGAAAAAACAATGATCTGTATATAATTTTATATAAAAATTTTATATTACATAACTTTTAAGGATCTAATCAATTAATCGTAATTGAAAAATGCGGGCGGGTTTGGTTTAGTCCCTCCATGGTCTTTCTGGTCTCCTATTATTTTCTTACATTTTCTATTTCATATTTCTCTCCACGCTTTCTTTGTAATATTAGAAACTTGAATAAGTTCTCGCTGTTTTACTCATACAGACGGATCCAGTAATTTGTTCCGTGACCCCTCATGGGGCAAGGTGAGCTGGAATACGACCGTTGCGGTGTCAGGCGGCTGGGGTCAATCGGCCCAGATTTATAGACTCTGTGAT
The DNA here is from genome assembly GCA_038496175.1 of Ampulex compressa. Classification (NCBI taxonomy): domain Eukaryota; kingdom Metazoa; phylum Arthropoda; class Insecta; order Hymenoptera; family Ampulicidae; genus Ampulex; species Ampulex compressa. Next base: position 4,312 of record JBCFXI010002446.1, on the reverse strand, counting down.
CGGCACGCGACATATTTAATTGTATTATTCATACATTCGTGCAAATACAACATTATAGAGTCTAATATAATTTATTGATAGTCTAAGAAGGTGGGAAAAGAACGAAATATCTTTTAAAGTTGAACAGCCGCCTGACACTGCTACGGTCGTATTCCACCTTTTCCTTGCCCCACTTGTGGGGTCACGGAACAAATTAATGGGTCCGTCTGTACGGCACCTAATGTCATTGCTTCTTGATCATTCCTAATGCTTTCAAACGCTTCGAAACTGTTGTGTTATCTACTCATAATGATTTTGCAAGTTCAGCTAGCATCTGAACATGGGTCTTCATTAAGGAATTCCTCGAATTCTGCGTCTTCACACTTTTTTGGTATGCCAGAGCGTTCTTTATTTCCAAGATCAGAATTATTATTTTTGAATCGCTGAGACCAGTCTCTGCGTGTCATTTCCGTCAGAGCATGCTTATGGGAAGTCTCAACAAGAATTCTGTCTGCTATAAAATTCCCCGCAAGTACTCTTTGTTTGGCACAAAACAAGATATATATATATATATATATTGTATCTCCTAGGCCAAATGACCTTAGCAGTTGGTGCTAAAAATAAATTTAAAAAAAAAACGTATTTAAGGTAAAAGTACCAATAGTTGACCAGTTAAAAGAAATCTTCCACGAAAACAGTGGTTAACTGCTTACTCTGTCAATAAATGACGAGGGTCGATGCTTCGAGACATTCTTTAAACCTTCTAGATTCTGTACCAAAAGTTTTTTGTAGAAAAAGTTAAGTTATACCCGAAAGAACAATTAAATTATGCCAGAGAAGCCAAACGTCCTCCAGAACATCGCCAAGTAGTATGTAACTTTTTTTTATAACATACAAAAAAAATACCTTTGTAAAAAAAAAGAGATATGAAAAACGATAAAGTAAAAAAAAGGGTTGGTAAAAATGGCGAGAACCCATTTAGCGACAACGACATTAATAAAAAAAAATTGAGAATCTTTAAGCGATTAAATTCTCATACAACTCAAACGCAAATTCAAAAATAATATATATTTGTTCTTATAAAAGTGATAAAGTCTTCCTTATCAAAGAATCGACTAAAGGAAAATTTGATAACCGCTATGCGGGGACAATGAAGATTTTAGCATTATCACTGAATTATAATATTAAATTGTACATAAAAAAAAACCCGTATAATGTATTCTAGCAATTTAAGGTTCGTTTATATCCGACCAACCACATCCTAGTTGGTATATATCGCAGATGTCGTTGCATTTGGACAAACCGTTATTCAAATAAAAAATTTACACTGTGGCAAACTAACATACACTAAAGTTCAAGCTTACTGATAGTACTTCCTTGTAAATACGTTACCATCTGAAAATATATGCATATAATCCTGGTAATAACATCTGTCAGGAAACAGCAAGAACTTATTCAAGATCTTAACATAATTTTATCCATGTGTCTTTTATTTGATAACAATAACTACATATTTTCTCTTGTAAAACTATTTTCACATGCATTTATTTGAAATTCATTTTTATACCATTCTCCCATCTTTTCTATATCATTAGGAATACTCGAGAGCTATAATGTCCAGCACCATTCACCCCAGTTCTCGGCTTTACCTTCTGCCCTCGAAAAACATACCTGGGGAGTATTTGACCACCGTTGGACCTGCAACATTCAAGGAGAAAGAGAGCGTAAGGACCTATACCCTGGCGGGTTTCAGCTTCAACGATCTGGAACAGAAAGTATCTGCAAGTGAAAGAATGGAGAAGACCACAAATCAAGTAAACTTGTTTAATCTACATATACAATTGTTAGACAGGGTAGACCATGTAACTTGAGACTGTAGAATATCTCTAAAATTGAGCGTTGTAGAAAGAAATGTCTTGAATAAAAGTTGCTTGACATTGTGGAAGAAAGTAAATGCCATTTGTTGTGTTTTAAATGGTGAACGTTTGGATGGTAATTTTTTCAAATGGGTAAGTTTTCAAAACATGTTTTATTTTGTTTTCTCACTCCTCATAAAAAACTAAACAAGTTTCATATAAAGCACTTTGCAATTGTTCTTACACCAACGTAAATAACAACAAAAATTGTGACTGGCTGTGTACGAAAAGCGCAATGAATGATTGGATCCATTCGAAGTAGTCCAGCATAACAGTAAACGAAGAGACAATGAGATATTGTGTCCGCTATTTGGTTTACTTTCCGCGGTACGTTTTTTTAAATCGGAACCAACATGTTTTATTTGTTTCCTTATTCCTTATAAAAAAAAATAAATAGTTTTTGTTTAAAGCATGTTCTAGTATACGGTTCTTTTACAGGTATTCTAAACAACGGACACAATGTCTCATTGCCTCCTCGTCTACTGTTATGCTGGACTGTTTTGAATGGGTCCAACCATTCATTGCGCTTTTCGGACACAGCTAGTCATAATTTTTGTTGTTATTTACGTTGGTGTAAAAACAATTGCAAAGTGCTTTATACAGAATCTGTTTAGTTGTTTATGAGGAATGAGAAAATAAAATAAAAAATGTTGTTTCCTATTTAAAAAACGTACCTTGACTTTGAAATTATCATCCAAACGTTCACCAATTAAAACACAAGAAATGGCATTTACTTTCTACCATAATGTCAAGCAACTTTTATTCAAGAAATTTTTTTCTACAATGCTTAATTTTGGAGATATTATACAGTTACAAGTTATATGGTCCAACCTATATATACAACTGTGTATGTGTATATATATGCACACACACATACTGTTCTCGGAAAACATGCTGATAGTCGGCAGGACCAAAATCACATTGGTCAAAATACTAAAAGGATGCCCTGTTTCGCACGGAAAAATATTATACGTTTCTCAATTGTGTAGCACACAGAGAATAAATAAGACTTATCACAACCAGGTGAGATAGAGGTGGTGATAGGTAAACCATCTAGCCATCATTAGCCTAATTTTTAGTTATTTCTCTTACTTATTAGTGGAAGTTGTACATTTATACAATAATTCTACTACTACGTTAAAGTATATGATTCGGCCAAATTGTGGGAATAGGGGACAGTACATATTCGTAATAAAGTGGAATTTTCCGAATATTTCAATTGCCTCTGTGATAAACGCTGACCCTCGCAAATGAGAAAAGGGACATAAAACAACAAAGTACGTTTGCTACCGACTGAAGATACTGCTCCACAATCAAACAGTATTGAAAGCTCGATTGCGGGTATCGTTATGAATGGTTGTTAACAGCACGAGAGTCGCAAACACAATACAGACGCAAAATTGTGCGAGCTTGAGCAGATATTCACATAAATAAAGTATTGTGGTGCACGTTCATTAATGTTGCCCTTTTCTATGCTCGTCCACGACAATGAGTTTAACGGTAAACATCGCCCGGCACAATCATAATAAACTAATCTGGGTTTGTTACTCGATCTCAGCCAAGTATCAATATTTTACAAAATCGTAAAGAGTTAAAGTAGAGAAACATATATTGTGTAAACTGTATCTTAGTAGTAGTAATAAACTATCCATCTGTATCGACACAAGTCGCTGGCAAAAAAATACTTGAACCTAACCATCCATACAAAGAATAAAATCTTAGCAAACCTCCCGTAAAAGCATATTCCTGTTCTGAATTTTAGCTCTTAACGACATGTTTATTCTGTCAATCGAGTCCCAAGACTTTCTGTTCTCAAAACCTTTACAAGTAAGACTTAGCTGTATGCATATTTTACCAAAAGGGGTATTCTTCCAACTCATCCTATATTGTTGAGATATTTTCCAAAATTCGTACACCTGCCTACGTATGGGAAAAATCGATAGAACCAATGGTTAGTTTGATGAGCAGTCAACCTGTACGTAAATTTTGTAGTAGAAAGAAACATGCAAACAAACGGTTGTATTTCGAATTAGAAACTGGAATAGATGCTTATTCTGACAGAGAATTCCCCGTCTATTCAAATATCTCTTTTTGGTCCTTATCTTGTGATCGAATCTTTCGTCAAACCACCTCTCCTTTACGGTAACTTTGTAAAGGAGTTGAGCAAATCAGTGCAAAATTTTACCCAAACGCTATTAGTCCGTTTAACCTCATCCCCAAGGGAGAGGGACACTGCGACGTATTCCGTACACTCGAACTCATTAATTTGTTCCCTAACCCCCGAAGGAGAACAAGGAGAATCTGGAATACACCAGTGGAGGTGCTAAATGGAAGGAATTGGCTAGACCTGATTTATCGACTCTACGATCGACACGTGCGCGATTTCCAAACTGCGCAGCAACTTATAATTATATATA
>JBCFXI010002445.1:0-22675 GCA_038496175.1 Ampulex compressa | reverse complement strand
ATATCTATATCTATATATATCTACACACACACACACACACACACACACACACACACACACACACACACACACACACACACACACACACACACACACACACACACACACACACACACAGACACACACACACACACACACACACACACACACACACACACACACACACAAAAGCGCGCGCGCTGTCTCTCTCTTTCTCTGTTGCTCCGTCTCCTGTCTCTCTGTCTCTCTGTCTTTCTCTCTTTCTCTTTCTCTTTCTCTGTTTCTCTGACTCTCTGTCTCTCTCGCTTTCTTTGTACGTTCTTGCGAGTTCGTGTTCGCGACAGGTATCAACGAGGCGTTAACAAAACGATCGATTCTACTTCACCTACGTCGGCTGAATTTCTCCAGCGAGAAATACATACGCGCGGGAACGTCTCGACGACAAAACCGGAGCTCCGAAGAAGGGCCCGATCGCGCCGGCAGAGGGGCGGGGAGACCGCATTATGTTCAATTACGCCGTGCCAATCATCCGCTCTGCCGATTCTTCCTGCATCGCCCCGTTTCACTCGCTCGAAGGCAGAATTCCAGAAGTATGCGCCGTTCGGGGCGAGCTGCTAAACCATGGCGCGGAAATTACGTTCTCGCCGAAATTTCCGTCGTTACTTGTGAGTTGCCATTAACAATGGACCGCGTAGAATTATTCGTTTATACCCGTGTAACCTCGTTGCCACGAATGGGGCTCTGGAGAAAAGTTCACCGACGAAATGCGTTTCGCGACTCCGCTGGATATTTCGCGAAAGTAACACTGCCCTTTGTGTAATTCGTTAAGACGAAGGGTTTTGTCGGAGTGCCGTTTTGATCGAGTTTGCCCCGTAATTCACATTCTAATAAAATACTAGCTCAACACAAAATATAATACTTGTTGGGTCAGCACTTATTGCTTTGCTTGTTTTTATCTAAACAATTCCTTAAACAGATTTATTTAGTATATACATATTCCAATAGAGTGCCGACTTAACAAAAAGTACTTTACGCAGTTCTCATACGCGAAACTCGTACAACCTGCGACGAATCGATTGTTTTGGGAAACAGTCGTATTACTTTCTCGCGCTACGTTCATTGGCGTAAGGTAAAACGGACGAGAATCTGGGGAAAACAACAGTCCCTAACAGATTCAGGCGCCGTGGAGCGTTGGAAGGGAACCATTAGATACATGTACAGAAACGTCAGGCGCTGTATGGAAGCTCCGCCGCACGTAATTTTGTTAATTGCCGTGGATAATGCCACCGGTGTTCACGCGAATCTGTATGTATATAATTATCCACCGCGAGAGAACATTCCAATTACGCATTAAACTGGCCGCGCGCAGCTTTCTGGAAATTCAACCGCCGCGGCAACGGTTATTATTATATATACATATATATATGTATATGTATATGTACATATTCCAGATGCGCATGTTAAAGGCGCGAATGAGTTAAATGTAGAAGGACTTATGGAAACACGGCGTAACTCGCGCTGTTGCGTGTCAGCTTGAAAGTAATATGTCATGAATTTAGCAAATTTAATAGCTTACGGGGCAGTTGGACAACTTTCATCTGAAAACAGTACACCAACATACGCAATCACCCCTGACGATGCTAGTCGCAATATGCATTGCACTTGTCATAAATACGTACGTGCCCGCACGGTATTAATCTCACGCGGTTCAATGTTTTCGCGACCTTGCGCGGAAAAGTATGAATCAGTTTATACCGGTAAGATCGGAGAATGTCGAGGAAGAAGATTGCTTCTATCGGTTTTCGCGATAACGTAATCTTGGTCGTGATATGAAACATTCGAATAAAAGAAGCGTTATCCTATCAGAAATAATATGGAATAGGAAACCGCAGTAACAATTAAATGTTGTAATAACGACTGAATATGTGATATCGCAAACGATTACAAAGACGCAGGCATTTAAGACGCATTGGAAAAATTAGTTTGCCTAAGTTATCACGATGTATCGGGATACTTGGCCGTTTCTCTTGTGCCAACTTCCCCTCATTTATCCGTTCCTACACAGGCGAGTAGAATCGAAAGCGTAGTACGTCATATCGCGAGCAAATTGCGTATTAGCTTCATCGACAATACCTGGCGGGCCACACGCGGCTTCAATATTTCTAACGAGTTTTGCTCTACCTGTCATCCACCAACGGCGCATGATGTATCATAAAAAATTACGCACGGTTCGGCCAGCTCGTATATTTGCTGACTCCGACAGCCACCCCCGCTCGCTTTAGGGCCACGAAATTCGATGGAAACACACGGCCATAAAACCCAAACACCGCCTACATTTGGCAAGGGAATCCATTTGGTAAATACCCGATTTCGAAGTCTGATAATATACATCGTGATCGACTGTGCGTGCGCCAAACGCGTTATACACGACACTTTAATACACATATGCGTAACGCCCCGCACGGATATTGCGGTGTTTCGAGGTCGGCCAATACACGTCGCAGCCCACTCTGTGTGACAACCGTATTACGGCCAGGTATCGTAATACACGTCCATTAAATCCATTACCAAACCCAATTATCATAACCGCCCCGCCTCCTGGAATTGTATTTCGACGCTCGTGGGCGGGAAGAAAAAACCTTGGTGAAAATATCCGTCAAGTGTCCGGGCACAAACGAGGCGGCTTTCAAAGGGCGCCGCTCCCTCGATTCGTTTAACTCGCCGTCAATTAATTCGCACCATCGCCTCGCGCCGGCGCCTTTATACGCGTTCGAGTCAAAAGTAAATGCAGGCTCGAGGATCGAGCGATCGAGCATGCGGCAATATCGGAGGACGGTCCGGAATCGGATGCGAAAATTCAACCGGCGCCAGCGACTGGATAAGATTTCAAAGCGCGGATATCCAACGACTTCGTTCGAGGGATTTGGCTTTGTTAGCAAAGAACAACGCGACGCCCTATGGCTTTGTCGCGGCCCGCCCGTACGCGAGAAAGAGGTCGAAGGTGACAGTCCGTAAACCAGGTAGAGCTGTCTCCGCAAATTTTCCTTCTCCCCGATATAAGCCTCGCACTCGAGCGGAAGAGCGAAAACAGGCGGTTTAACTAATTGCTTTTTCCTCCCTGCCACGCTCCATCGACGTTGCCTCTGCTTTGTACTTCGCCACGATCAACCCGGGTAAAGTGATATGGTTATCGCACCCGCGGAAACACCTTTTCACGGAAATCCGCCTCGATGACGGAGTATCGTATGAATATTCCGCGATTTTGGTCAAAGGATCTTTATGGGGATAGAGCTCTAGCGCGTGTCTTTGCGCCAAGGAGTAGACGTATTCGCGATCGGGGTTTCGTAAACGAATGCCTTGGGAATTGCAACACGATTCACTCGAGAATCCATAGTAATCGTTGGCTCTGTGACGAAAACATCCCAAGTAGTGGATTATATTCCAAAAGCAAAGGGTTAGCGCAAAATTCCGATGAATCGTGCATGTTTATCGTTACACGGCACCCGTGGACTTTTCAGGTACCGAGGTGTCGCCCAAGCTAAGAAATACGATTTTTCATGAGTCGGATTTTCTGGAATTAATTAATTTACTCCCTGACCGATTCACATGGCGGCATAGGTGGATCGAGCTTCACTGACTCCGACGTGCCGAGAGGAAAAATTAATTACTTTTCCCTCTCGCTTACTTGATTTCTCCCTGCTCGACGTGGACGCGGAAGCTCACGAGCGGCGATCGTCAGGGATGATGCACTTGTCGATCCGTACGGCAGGTTGCACCGTCGATAACAGACGCCGACGACGGCGACGGTCCCCTCTCGACGATCACGTGTCATCGTTTGATCTGTCCATGAATATCGAGTGCGTAGGCCTCGTTCCGTGTCGGTCACTCTGGCTCACGAGTGACTTCGTGAAAGCTCTCGAGCTTTGGTACCGTCGAAGAAGCGCGATACTTGTCGATACTCCAGCGCACGGCAGGAAAGCCAGGCGCGCCTAAATCAAGAACCGGGCCTGGATGCCTTCGAGTGCGCTTCGCAGGCTATAAGCCTGGCCCTCGATTAGCAAATTTCACGATGCAAATTGATTCGATCGAGGATTTAAATCTCGTTGAGCGCCGATGGAGGCAAGCGCGATCGAGGGTGCGAGTCGAGTCAATCGTCGAGGTCCTACGGAAAATTGCCGATGATCTTGATGGGCTTGTTGTATAAATAAAAGGTTGTGTAAATAAAGAGCTCGATGTAGAGATAGATAAAGTATCCATTAACCCATTATCGTTCAATGATTGCTTTCAATGTTCTGTTTATCAGAGTAGACTTGTTACAGAATTGTACGGATAACTTTCGCTTCTTCTCTTTTTTCAACGTGAATCGTTCCATTGAGCCTTTTCTCGCAATGATAAATACGTGCCGTGTTTTTAGAAGACCCGCACGATTAATTAAACGAGTACCCTGGGCATTCCTAAACGAGCATTTACCCTTACACAGGGGATGCGCGTAATAGTCGTACAAGCGTAAGAGCGAACTTTGTTCGGCGGAAGGTAACGTTTGTCGAACATCTAATTTGATTACTCTCATTTATTTACGTAGCGTTTAACCTTATCACTTACAGGCTTTGAAATAACGTGAGATTCGAATCAAAATACTCTCATCGATCAAAATTTTCAATCGATCACCGATCAACTTTTTTTCAAAGACAAATCCTAATATAAAAAAACTGTTCCATAGCTTCGACTTAATTCGATTCTAATAATTCTCTAATTCTTAAATTAAATATAAATATGAAATATCGAATCAATATATTCTAATCAAAGTCAGAGCCATACTTTAGTTCAACAATCGATCTGTGAATCTTGTTACTCTGAATCCCTCACAATTGCTCGTGCAAAATTTCCCCTTTTAACTACAAAAATCATGATCGAACCACGATCGTGGTATATACCGTACGAGCGATTACAAACACGTATTCCGAAAGTACCGGCCTTATTCCATCGCTCTCGCGTTGAACCTGCGACACGGTTGGATAAGGCGCGCGTTTTGTCGCGGTAATAAAGTTCCATCTGCTTCTGGTCTTCGATAAGCAGCCCTGATAAGCGCGCGCGAGTTTACACGGCGAAGGGTCGAAAGGTCAATATTGCCAGCCCATCGAACTTATCTCCGTGTCACAGGTCCTCACCTCCGGTGCGTGTATATACGCACGTACACGCCAACGGGAGGAAAATTCCCGGGGTTAGGTACTTCCCGGTGCGTGCGGACTTTCTCCACGCGTTATTATCTTATCCGCGCACTCATGCGTGCCCACGAATCGACCGGGCTTTATTAAGCCCGAAAGACACACGCGCCTCGCCTCCGCCGAATCGATATCGCGGCTATTTCCGCAATATTTTCGGGGATCCAATAAAGCCGAGCGAGATACACCCCCTGAAACGACAACCAGCCCTCGTCGTCAAAGGCGACGCCACGCTTCAAGACGCGTCGAATCTCCTCGAGGACACTACATTTTTTTTTTAATTCATATTTGGACATCGACCGCTAAGGTCATTTGGCCTAGGACCTGCCGTTTAAGGTGGATTCCGAACCACCAGAGCTACGGTATACATATCGCATAGAAAAACCAGAGGTGATGGGCGGGATTCGAACTCGGCTCTGCCGCGTGGCAGTCTGAGCCTTTATCCACTACACCACTGTAGCTCCCGAGACTCAATTAATCGACCCCAATAGCCTCGATTTTTTACACGTACATAATCATGGAGGCACGTATACGATGGCGTTAATTTACAGTAGCAGAAATACGTATAAACCGCACAAACCGCGCATACCTATATAGAGGAACAAATCGAGTTTCTTTCAAAAAACGAAAATGTCCCTTTTTTCTCGAGGACGCCCCCTATTTCCGCACAACTCGCTGCGAACATTCGAACAGCCATCGTTCCGAGAATTCAACTTGGCGCGTAACGAACAGAAGCAATGCCGCGTACCGAGAAGAAAAAGACAGGGGAGGAATATCCGGGCGAAAAGGTTTTCCCCCCTCGAATTTTATTTACGCGTCTCGGATAAGCAGGATACCGCGAATCCCACTCTAAAAGTTAGACGCGGGAGTCGATCGGCGGTTTTAACGACGCGATTTGCATCCCAACTTAAGGTCGCGGCCCCAGGGGAGGACCGAGCTCCCGGCCCTCCCGCCAGACCTCGTTGGGCGGCCCTTCGATCCGAGGATTTTTGAATTTCATATTCCGAGGAGGCCGCCCCCTCGCGCATACACGATCCTCGATCGCCTGGCTATGTTATGCGCGGTTCATACCGCGACGTAGCGTATCATTGTTCCGGGAAAACAGAGGAATCCCATTACCGGTTGGCAACTGAACTCTACGTACGGGGCTGCGTTTTAGTTGCGGTCGACGGAGCGAGTCCTGGCGCCCTCGTTCGCGTAACTGCGCCCCTTTCATGCTCTGCCCTCCCCTGCCCTCTGCCCCCGCCCCCTCTCGCCCTGAAGCCGCCGACCCTTTCGGCCCTCGCCGCTCCGCGGCCATGGCGATGGCTGTCAACGCGGCCTGAAAGCATCGAGGGCCGGCCGAATGTTTCTCGCTGTTAAATACAACGCCTGGATGGACTTGGAAAGGAAAATAATAACGGGCTGGTAATCGTCCAGGAAGGCTTTCGCACAGGAGAATTGTGGTTGGTATGGAGTTTTGCTTTTGAGCGGATGGAGACAGGTGTTACGTGCGACTGCGGTGTTTGAGGGGTTTTTTGTATTTATCGATCGTTGCAAGAGAGAAGAGGAGGAGCCACTTTGGAGGAATGATGTAGTTTAGGATATAGGGTAAGGTTTAGGAATTTTACTAAAAGAGATTTGTTGGAGTTTTCGATAGCTCTGGAGGTTGTTGATTTTTCTATTCGTTGAACAGCTTCGATATATATGAAGCTGGTGAATGTTCTAAAAGATATTCATACGCGTATTGTTTAAAGTCGAAGGAGTGGGAGGTAAGGGACTAAAATGGCCGGTGAATGATGCGATGTATTTTTTTGTTCCCTACTCCGATGGATGAGAAAGGAGTTCTCGTTTATATAGAGAGAAGGCAATCAAGCCGGCGGAAAGGCGGTCGGCCCTTTGGCCGTAAGAAGTCCAACAAGCACCAGACGGTATTTGAATACGGCGGAATAGGGCGATAATACTTCTTACGCGGTTATTTTGCCACGTAGGACCAAACTCGCGGCTTGATCTACCGACGGAAAAGGAAGTCAACGAAACAAATGGTCCGCCAACTTCTGCAGCAGCATTTTTCCGCAGTTACGGTTATGACTTTCCTTTCAATGTACCGTACAAAGATGACTTCCGCTCGAAGACATTCCTTACGCTGGAACTACGCGAACTAGCGGGTCGTCTTTCTTCTGGATATTTTTCTTCCCGTACCTCCTTTCCGGCCCGAGATTCGATTCTTCTCACCTCGAATAACATTGTCCCCCGCTGCGCCGGCCCCGTTGCAACTGCACCGTCGTGGAATGCAAATGAACCAATATATACCTCGTATATATACCACTTGTAACCAACGACGCCGCCAAGAAACTCGCCGAGCTTGCGCGTCTCTGCGCAGCGAACCGCAAACAGTGCGTACCTCTTGTCTCCCCCGCAAAGTTAACGTGAAATAATAGAACTTCAACTTGCGCCGGCCGTCCCCCTTCTTTTATCCAACTTACGATCTCGCGGCACACTATGCATATCAATTCCTGAGGTAATAGTTTATCCACCCCGGAGGATTCTTGCTAACCGTAATCTGAAAGATCTCCGGACCTGTTGCCGCCCGAGAATTATGTATTAGGCGAAAATTCCCCTAACGATATTTCCAAGATTATCTTGAAAGTCATTCTCGAGAAGAAGATAGATCGTCGTAATGGTTTTTCGGCCAGCCGCGGGAAGCTCGGGCTTGAAAATCTTAACGCGAGGTCTGCTCTTCCGAGATATCGAAGAGTCGAGGTAACGCTTAAGATACTTCGAGCATGGAATTGGTCGAGTGAGAAAATCAGCATTATATGTAATCGTGCTGAAGCTTGTATGTTTCGATGAACGAGTTAATTTGAGACTCCATAAAGTAGATTTTAGAATAATCATTTTCTAAAACCACGATAACTCGCGTAGAGCTCGTGCTCGAGCTAAATATCCAAAGGGGAATGGCTATCCGCGCAATGTTCTCCCGTCGATCAGGAAAACTATTTTCGGAAAAATTCGTTATTAATTACACGGTTTTAATCTCTACCTGTTTTTGCCATTGTAGTGCACTAACTCCTGTCCTCCTGTCAATTAAGAAAAACTATTTGCAGAAAAATTCGTTATCAATTACACGATCTTGACCTCTACCTCCTTTGCCATTATAGTACACAAACTGCGGTACAACACGGTCCAGATATTTACGTTCACGCGACGCCACCCTATGCATATGAATGCGAGAGGTGGATAATGGTTTAACGAGCCCCTGGCATTCTTACGACAAAGTTCGCGACCTGTTGCACCGGCCGAGGTTGCGGTATTTTATCACCGCCGCCGAAAAGACGGGCGTAGGAGGACGCGGCTTCCCAAAAATATCCGTATCCATGAGCATTATCGTAAAACGTGGCTGACCTCTCGTTCCACGAGGCGAATTAAATTTCTGGCTATAAACACGTGGCGCGTGGCTTCGTATCCCACTTTCGCCAATCTGTAGGGGCAAAAGTGTTGATTATAGCTGGACAAAATGATTGTTGATTAAGATATGATCTCTCGATACTCGATGATTATGATTGTAATGTTTAATATATTAATATAGAAAGAAATTATAACAGAAAGATTTTTTTTTAATCTATACACTTCTCATCTTTGAAAGTACATCATGAAAAGATGACTAAATTCTTTAAGTATAATACTAACACGGTTTAGCCCATATTGGAATAGTTGTAAAATCTCTTTCTCTAATCTCTTTAACCACACGTCGAACAACTTTTTGTGAAAGAGCGTGCCTATCTGAAGTTTGAGAATTTCTCACCATACTCGTAATTCACGGGCCAACTTTTCAGAAATTTGGCTTTGGTATGTATAGAAATTTCAGAGCATTTCTCTACTCACCAACAATTATAGACGGATAAAAATAGAGATATATAGCATAATTATTAGAACGAAGTATCCATATGCTTATCGATCAATTTTCTTAATCAAATACCTTCTGGAAAGATCGATAAATATTATCCTTCTCTTCCTAGAATTACAATTTCGACCATCGTGCGGTTGGCTGTCGCCACAGACGCCACGATGGCCGACTCCATTCTCGCGAGGCGAATGTGGAATTTTAAGATCGCCGCCGGTAACTTTCCGCCATTATACCTGGCCAGGGATGTAATTCCATTTGCCCATGAATTTCGCCGTTTTGAGGATGAATAATAGCTTAACGAGCTGGCGAGATTCTTACGGGCGAATTCGCGACCTGTTGCACCGGTGGAAGCTATGGCATTTATGGAGTCTTAAATTCCTCGTACGTACACCACGGAGCGCCGGCGTTAAATCAGTAATTCTCCGGTGCAACCAGCCCCTCCGCCGCTCCACCCTCCAGAGCCGACCACCGTCTTCTCCTTACCTACCCTTCCTCGCTCGAATTTCCCGTTTAATCCACTAGAACGAATGCTCGTGATTATATATGATGGAAACGGATATACGACCGATAGAGCTTGGTAGAGCACGATTTTTACGCGGAGCGTGCTCCCGACTAACGACATGGAAAATTATCCGGAGAATCCGATAGGTATTAGTGAATTGTGTTTTTATTTCACAAACGTTTGGCCAATTCAAAGTCCACTAAGATGTAGAAGTTTTAACGTGAAAAGTGTCGTGTATTCTAGAGTGTCCAAAAATTCAGGCAGGATTTGAATGTTTTAAGAAAAGGGCGCGCATGTGCTGTTAGTCCTCGCGTGAATTTTGGAATACCTCATATAAGTATCTAATGTGAGAGGTACGAGAATTACGATCGGTGAGTACATCAAAGACTGCGAGCACACAAAGTTGGAATACACAAAATTTGTACGAAGGCAGCCGTGAAATCGATAATTCCGCGGAAGGGGACGTAGCTATTCCAATTTGAAACTCGCAGTCGTGCGGCTTCCATATCCAGTATCAAGGGTTCAATGAAGATTTGATATGCGCCGATGAGACGGGGCAAACAGGAGTGAGTAATTGAATATTATCCAATAAATCGATATAACCTCCCGTGCGCGGATGCGTTTCGCGCTTGCTCCTCTATCTATGTAAATTAGCAACGAAAAAAAAAAGGGCAATCATCAACGATTACACGAAATTATGAGGTAACACGGCATAATCCGCCTTTTCCGGCGAGCAAACACCCGGTCAAAGAAACTAAAATTAATTGGCCGAGAATACGATTTCCTCCTGACGTTTTTACAGATATGTCGTAACGAGATTTACTCTGGCAACTCGCGGAAATATATTATGCCGCACACTCGCGGCATGTTCAATCGTGTTCAAACGCGCATGTGTGTCGAGGATGGCAGGGGGGGGGGGAGGGCTTGGTATTATATAACGGTGCAAAAAAGCTTCGTACAATTCCAGCGTGGCGGAGAGTTTCGTTCTCGCTCGTGCGTTTAACAAAATGCTTTGTTGTAATTAGCCGTGATGCGCCGAGCTCTGGCACGTGCCGTCTCTCCGCAACAATTGGAATTGCATAGTTCCGTGGAGTTCAATCACGGACCTCTCGTCAAAGAGGACGGCCGGCGTGTGTTCACGGTTCGCTATGAAATGCACCGGAAGTGACGTCACTGGCCGGCCACGCGCACGAGAAAGAGAAGGAAGAGAGAGAGGGGGGAGAGAGCGGAGGGAGGCGGAAAAAGCGTTCCGCTCTTCGGAAAAAATATCATGCATCGCAAATATGAAACGTTTTTTTTTTTCGTCGAAAAAAATGTATGTTGTACAAGTCAACGGGCGTGCTTTCAAAAACGTAACCGACGAACGTTTTCATTTAATCTCCCGTTTCGACGAGATGGCAAAAACTGCATTAACGGTCTTTCGGGGGGGAATGGAGAAGTCGTGGAAAAAAAAAAAGAATGGGGCCAACCTGATTGACGATGATGCAGTTGCATTTAGTCCATTAACTCCGTGCATTTAGATCGGGAGCGCCGGAATTGTTTATTTAACTGGCCACTGCCAATCTCCTATTTCCCTCGCTCCCTATTATCCATATTAATGCCGCCGGATCTAATAACACGGTCATAACTGTGGTGCTTTAAACAATGCGCATCGAGAGGCTAAAATTGGAGCATATTTGAATCGGCATACGGGAACGCGCGCAACAGAGCGCACAGGTAGGGGAAGCGTTTGAAAATATTTGTCGGTTAATGCGTTACAGAAAGACGAGACGAGTGTAAGCCAAATACGATTTTCCGTAATTTCGGTGGCGCTGGCGGTTTCATCAAAATCAGCTCGAAATCAATGCCCGTTTTCGAGATTAATGCCGATAATAACCTATTTTAATTAACGACCGCCATTTGGGATTATCACCGTATATATTTACCCAGCCGCTTTAACACTCTTCCATTAAGCAGCCCCGTTCCCTGTGTTATTTTACAGTAGGCGGGAGGATACTGCGATCTAAACGCGGGCTAATACAGGCCAGCTTGAAAATTAATAATCGTGTTGGTAATAGCGAGCGGCTACTTTAATCAGCGGGCGAACACTATCGGCCATATCGGTGCCAAATACCATAAAAGACCCCCGATTCGAGGACTCTATCGAAAACGTCATTTTCACGCCATTGTGCACCTGGCCAACGCCGACCTAAGCCTCCACGGTTCGGAAATTAATAACGATAATAACTGGTTGTAATGAGCGACCAACCCTCCGCCACAATATTGGAGTACGGGAACATTATCAAAGTTTATGGCCAAATAATTCTAAAGGCTCCGTATGTGTTACGAATCGATAGCGAAATTGGAACGGTTAACATTCCGTGCCGAAAAGCTTGCTCGGAGTAACGATCGGTATCGTCGAAAATAAGTGGCACGTTAAGAAACTCGCTTTACGATTATGTAAACGCAAGTAGCCGCCTTTTTCAATGTAATGCCGTTAAAACGATTATTACCATTACAAGTGTACTATATATCCATATATTCATCGTTTTTCTCTATTTCAATTATGACAAATTAATTATGTATATTATCTTTCAGAGGGCAATCGTGCATTTAAGGATGTATATTTGTCCTTCCAATTGGACGCTTCTGGCTGGATTACGAGAAACAGCCCGATCCTCGATCTCTCGTTTGGACCGGCCCTGTTGTAATCATCCTGGAGCCGCGTGCGAGCCGATTCAAACGGATTTTCTATGGTCATTATGCGTCGCAGTTACGAAAGTAATTAAACAGCGATCGCGTTATCGTTACAAATCCCCGGCATCGTCCTTCCTCCCACGATCGGCAGTATCCACTGCACCGCGTCGAACGCAATCACGGTCGAACACGCGGCGTTTTGCAAAAAATATAGGAGCGAAGCCGGCATCGAATAAAATTTTAATGGAGAAATCAAGTACACGTACGAGCTCCCGACTGCTCGGCTCTCGGGCAACGCGAACAATCACGGCAAGTATGCCGTGTATTTCGACGTGGATCCACTGCCGCCGTCACTCAGGTATTGTACCGCACGATACTCGAAACCCAATAATTTAGTGAATTTTTACAAGCGAACTCTGACCGAAATGGCACCATCGATTCCACGCGAGAGCTACGTAATAACTCAAACCTCTCTCCACTATTGCGGTGTGGGATACAACGATTCCGGGCATAGTTCGGATAAAATTCCTCCATCGCGATTCGTTCGTCCTCCATAATCATAATCGTGGGATAAATAATTTTGCGCTGCTCCTGAAAATCGCTTATTGCGGGCGACGCTCGGACGGAAAATGCGTCTACGGCGTTACAGTATTCCTGAATGGAAATCGATTATGCATATTGCTCTTTCATACTCTTCCAGTTTGATGTTAAAACTAGGGCGGATTAGCGTGCAAAGAGGAGAATTTGTACGCGGAAAGCCTGGATTCGAGGGCGACCATTATTTGGGGATTTCTCCGAGCACCAAGTATATTCTAGATCCAGTAGTTCGAAATCCACGGTAACTAGTGGGCAGAAGCTCGATAACCTCGACGATCGAACTGGAAATTTAAATGAACATGCCCAGCGTAACGCTATTAGCAATTATGATTAGCCAAAATTATAGTTTGACGTAGCGTGGGATTTAAATATTCAACGAATCGAAATTTTATTTGTAGGCAAGCACGAGTCTTTGGCAATTAAATAAACTTCAGGCCGAATGCATAAAAATACTACTATCCTTAGAAGATCAAATATGCCGCAGTATTCAAAATGTAAGTAACGTTAATCGATCTGTACCAAAAAATAATGACAGCAAAACTATATTTCGTTTGATTCCTAAAATTCAATAACCTTAATTATTCGAACCACATATTAGTGCCTAGAGACTTTCCCACGCACAGTGTCGTTCCACCAAGTAAAATTCTTACTTCAATAAAAGCAGATGGAGAATTTAAAAATGATTAAGCAACGTGACAATCAACCGCTCCTTGATGACCAATATAATTCACGGAGAGTTGTCTCGATTATATAATTTTTTCCCCCGAATATTCGCAGAAGCGGGGAAAAAGGGGGTCAGATATTGGCCGTTTCTTGGTATATTGGTTCTCGCCGAGGGGCACTCGAGCTGTGCGCCAGTATCGTTGGCTGGGGCATCCAACGATCCCCCTGGAGATGGCTACGAACTGCGACGTAACTCTTGTTTCGCCGCGGCAAATATTTAATTCCGCAGTCCTGGAAAAACAGGATATTGCCAATGTTCCCTGCGACCTGGACGTTCCTCGCCTTTCCTCCCGCAACCCCTGCGCCAGACTCGACCCCGAGGGTGACCTGGACGCTCACACCACCGCTGGGAAATCTTATTTCCACTAAGAGCTAATTCGATGTGCTTCATTGATACGCTCGAGGCAACGCGGAAGCGACGTTCTGTTCCTGCCTTCCAGGATCTCGCAAATACAATGCGCCTTTTTGCCGCGGATCCATGGAAAGTGGTAATAAATCACTTCGAGCGACCATCGTGCACGGGAATGCAATTTTATTTCACAAGTACTACATTTCTACGAAAAGTACCAAGTACCAAAAGTTTGTACTAAAAAATGGCAGAGTGTAAAGTTCTTGGTTTCGCAAAGTATTTATAAAAACCGAACGTCTAGGCTGATACTTGTCAGAGATCGATGTGAAGCTGCAAAGAGGCAGAAACAAAAAATACTTATTGGTATTATTTTACTTCTACTTTAGTAATTGGCTGAACATTGCATTGATATATAATAAACCGAATGCACAACCGTGTAAAACCGCCGTGGTTTCAATACGTAGAAGCTCTCTTGCAATGCCTAACATAGCACACATCGAATAACCAAGAAGACCGAGGCATTCCTGCCATATTCTCTTGCATGCCGAATCTCCGTTGCGTAGGGCAACTCGTATCGTCTACTATGCACCAAAATACTACGGCAGAATTTCGAAATGCAAGTAATTCCTCGCTGTGCCGAATTGAATGGATATAAAATTAAACGAGAAATGCTTGTATCAGATCATCAAGTACAAAATGTCCGATTACATCCATTTATGAACCGTATCGTTCTGCACGATTATCGAATAAAAATAATGATGTATAAAATCGTTTTGAAAATTAGATTTAAATTTATGCATTTCATGAGCATCGATCCTTTTACATCCAAGGTAGAGATGTAAACGAGCAAGTGGAAGTGCAGAAGGAAATATGAATCATGTAATACTTGGTCTTCTTCGTCGTGCGGAAGGTCCGCTTTGTGGCGCAGTTTTCGAGGCTCGCTTTCGTGAGCGGCGAGAGGAGTCCTGGCCGATCGGAGAAATCAACGATGCAAATATCGGCGATCGACAAAGAGACGATGGCTCGCCACATCACACGCGACACACCCACTTTCGGCGCGTGTAACGTCCGGCCGATATTGCGCGGTTTCAGGTGTTTAGCAATAAAGAGCCACGGCGTGTCTCCTTGCATTACGGCTCGCCGACGGTACAAGGATAAACGAGCGTGCGAGGCGGTGGAAGATTTTGTGGAAAAATCTACCGCTGCTCGTAAATCGAGCTACGGTCACGTCCTTTAATCGAATTTTTAATAACATTTTTTAATCACGCCCGTGATAATGTAACGCGTTGATTTTAATCCGAAGGACCGGTCAGAACATTCGAATATTGGGATGATTCGAAGATTTGGGTGTTATTTATATGAATGAATCAAGCATCTGATGTATTATATTGTAATTTAAGCAAGTCGAAGTCAATTCGAAAAAGTTGTATATAAGATAAATTTAGAAAACTTACGTGCAGCTTTTAGAGACCGTGGCGAAGGTTTGTCTTTGAGAAAGCAAGCGTGAACGTTGAACTCTGCGATGACGCTTGTATCTTTGAGTTTAATACCGCAAATCTGCCACGGCTCGTTCTGTACGGCACAAATTCGTCGAATAAAAGTGCGACGTGATGTCGAAATTCGGAGGAAAATCTTTCTGGAAACTGGTCGATGCGGTTTCAGCCACGTGCAGCTCGACGAATCGTGGATTCGCAGACGCGGATCATCATCAAACCGGGAATACCAAGGAGACGATTTTAGAAATCGCCATTGACGACATAGGGGCATCTGTTGGCACACGGCAAACACCGTCTGCGTTTTACGACGGACCGTGAAACGTCAGGTAGCCTCCGCTGCCAATTTCGATTTCCTAGGTGAACGATTACCATTCTTGGCTGGCAGCTTCGAGCGCTTCGCAATTTTTCCATCGCGGTTCGAGCCGCGTAAAGCGAGCCGGTCGAGCGACGAGTCAATCTTCCGGAAATCTTCTCCACGCTTTTCGGACCTCGTGCAGCGTGTGTATCGCGTGGCGAAACGATGGCAGACCGTGCCAAGGAAGTCGGAGGTTTCGAACCGCAACGCAAAAGCGCAACCTCTATAATAAATAGCTGTAACTTTTCCTTCGAACCTTTATGTCGTAAGCTCAACACTGGATTGTTCTGTATGTAAACTTTTATTTTACTTAAATTTTACTGGATGAAAAATGTATTCTGTAATTTCCAGGAGAAAATGTACTTTTCACGTTAAGTCGATACTCGGTTAAAGTCCTTCGCGTGTTTGATTACGTACATATAAATGTATATTTATACATTATATACGCATAAAAAAGGGTAGAGATAAAAATAAAAGTTCAACTCGAAGGTTCTTATTTTTGAAAAATAATTTCGCAGGTAGAATCCCATTTTAAGCGATACGTATGAAATGATTAAAGACGATACAAATATGATGTATGGATGGAAATAAAGTAAGGTGGACATTGAACGAGCAATACTCCGTAGATAACTCAAATTCTCCCCATAATATTGGCAAGTGATTTTGACAAATCTCCCCCGAGATTTATCCAAGCCAGTATCGTGGATTCGCCGCACGTCTTTGGGCGTCGTCGTAAAAAGAACATTCTACGTTTCATCTCGAGTACCACATGTTGTGGGTATATGACGCCCTAACAACTTGAGAGAACCGTGACTTTGCGCCAATTAGGTACTTTTCCTCTTATTGCTTCAGGACGATCCCAGACGTCGTCTCGAGTGCGGAACGCCGAATGGCGGCTTAACAGACGCTTTTAATCTAAATCACCTTGTACGTGGCGGTTTAGTATCTGCGGAGACCGCAATTGCTATGCTTTGCGCGTTACATGGTTAGCTATGAACCGTCTTTAAGACCATGTCGCACTTCCTCCATCTGCGACGAAGTATTCTCGAGTAAACCACCGCGAAAGATTTATCCCCCATCTCCGTCCTCCGTAATCCCATTCTCCTCGACGGAATAAAGGGACATTTAATAACGTCGCAAAAACGTCATATAAACTATACTAATTACACTACTTTAGAAAATTCAAATATGGTATTATACCTATACCACTTGATCCATCGAAAAAGTCCCCAGCGAAAGAGCCAAAAGGTTTGGTTAATGAGCCACCTTTCCCAAGTTAATCCTTCGCTCGCAAAAACTAGTTTTTCAAAAATCATCAAACATAAAGGATCAATTTAAGTCTACTCGTATTATCACCTAGTCTCTACATAATTATCGATTAACATCGATCCACGCTACTCGTTCAAGCATATATACATCCGATAGAATACGACGCCAAACTTTACCAGATTAACGTCCCTGTTAAAAATAATGATCCCCCTCCTCAACCACACACGCTCCCAGGATTTTTTTGCGAGGCTCCTTCGTGCTGGGACTCCATATACCCGCCAATCGATTAAATCCGAGGCCGTTTGTTTGCGATGGTCCCGGGATTACATTTTGTGCCGAACTCAACAAGCGGCGGGGGTAAGGGAACGTTTTGCTCGTTCGGTATCGCTCGCATACTCGTAAACGCTCCGCAAGGGGGGCAAAGGATGGAAAAACCTGGCGTGGAAAAACGCGATGTCAACGGATGACGGCTATAAAGCAAGGAAAAAAGGGACAGAGAGAGAGAGAGAGAGAGAGAGAGTGAGAAAAAGAGTGCGAGTGGGAGGGAGAGGAGGAGTCCCGCGTGACGCAGAGTAAATGCAAAGTTTATGGCCTGACCCGGTCCTGGCAACGATTTAATCCTGCGTAGTGCTCCGTAATGACATTAGTCGGATTACGCGGCGCAGCGTGTTCGTAAGCGTAGACGGTAAACGGTAACGTTCATCATAACTGTTATGCGAAAGGGTACCAGGCGAGTGAGATTAACCCGAGTTATATCGCTTCGTAGCGTTCCTACGGGTCATCGTGTACACACCTGTTCAAGTACGTTTTGCGGTTCACCCTGGTACGTTACAACCCGTTACGCGGCATCCCTTTGTTGTAAACAAGCCGGTAATGCAGATGAACGCCGGCAAGTCCATGGATCGTTTTTCGATATTTAGGTGCCGCATACCAGGATGGCAAACTGGATATTATGGGTTGCACTTAACGGGCTAATCTCTCGTGGCGTATGTAGAATTACAATGTCGGGCCTTGACTTGACGAGTAGAACGTACTCGGAGCAAGATACGTTGCGAGTCTGAGCGACGATTGGATATATTAATGGATAGACGTTGAAAAGACTCGTCGTGCCTTAAGTCTATCGATCAAGGATATAAAAACGTGAGAGAAAGAAAGAAGTAATGTGGATGCTCGTATGTAATCATTAAAACCAATTCTTAAGAAAATCGTAACGTAACGGTGATGAACCGCAGACAAACCGCACTTCGTGAAGTGAAAGTACAGTGCGAATAGTAGATTACAATTATGCGCGTGGAAAGTAAATAATTTCCAGCGAGGGTTAAGGATAATCCTCGCGCCATTAGGTTGATAAAATCGCCAAAGTAAAAGCAAAAATGCATTGCCCGCTTCGAGTAAAATTACACCTATGCACGTGGAGCACCGGAAAATCCCTGAAAGAACTAAAAATAACCCCTGTCCGTTCTCGTGCATGTAAATACGGGGTGTATGCTGAAGTTGCGTTATCTAAACAAGCCGGGTACCCTTTTTGCGCGGTACAAACTTCATCCCCCGTCACCGTGCGGAAACTGAGAATGGTTCGGCCCGATTTTATCCAACGTTAGCCGACTAGAAGCTCCCTTTTTTTCTCCAACGTCTAAAACCTGGAGCTGACTATAGTTAGCTTTCAGGGTTCCGCTAACAGCTGACCTCGTCAACGCGGTTTGTCAGTGTCAACGGCTACAAGGACCAACGGAAAGATTCGCTCGAGCGAACGGAGAATTTGCCGCACGAAAGCTGGAAAATTAATCAAGGACTCGGTGCAAGGTAAAACAACACGGATGTACTCCCTACTTCCTCCGATATATACACAGCGTCTAAAAAAGGCACGTAATAAAAAACACCCGAAATCTTCTCTACCGACAGTTCGATCCAAAAAGGTCGCAACGAAAGATCAATTCGGACCTTAGATTCTATCCCTACACGAGCCTCGCTCGATGATAATTCCTAACAACCGAAATAATATATATCACCCTCGATCCTCATAAAAGTACTACAAAAGATATTCAACATCTTTCCCGGACACATAATCCTTCATAAGAAAAAAACTCGACAATCCATAGATTCTCCATAAGAAAAACCCAAGAGTCCACAGGTGTTTCATGAAAAAAACAAAAATCAGTACTTTCCACAAATCCCAGATGCGAGCGATCAAACTCCAATAAAGAAATTAAACGTCGTACAAAAACACGGGGATGAAAATCAAAGATGCTCGACATACGACATCGGTCAGTCAAAGAAAGAAAAATCCCTCCCCACGCGTTCGGCTTCGTCCTCGACGAGCGCCTCTCCCCGGTCCACGTGAGTGCACGAAGGCGGAATGCGGTAGTAAAGCGCGTGCACGAACGAGCCAATTAGGGGAATTAACTCCGAATCATAGACGGAGAAAGGCAAGGGAAGCGGGCAACATAGACGCATTCACGTATTGCCCAACGCAATAGAGACGCAGCGTCGGTGAAAGCGCGGACTGGGATGGTGGAACGCAACAAAGGGGACGAGGCCGAAGTACGGCGGTCGGGGGCGGGGGGAGGGAGGAGATGTTGCCTCCAGTATATCGTGGCACGGAGCAGTATGTTGCGTGTCTCGGGAAACACGTCGTGAATGTGACACACGGGGGGCTTTCAAGCCACCTAAGGCAACAAGCTCGCTTGCATACTAATAAGCTTGTGGATGGCTGAATACCCGGCTTTAGTTTGGGCATAATGGCAAGTCCATTTCGGGGGATGTCCCATCCGAGGTGTACGCCCTTACGATTTCCTCGCTCCCGTACACTCCTTTCCCCCTGCTTCCGACGGCCAAGGCGGCGCCGCCATCCGCAAAGCGTTCCGACGCAGCGGCCTGCGCCGCCTATCGGCCCTCGACCATTTAAACCAGCCGAAACTGCGACAGTTTACCGCAAACGGGCCGGGCTCCGTATCGAGCCCGCTCCCCTGGAATCTGTTCGAAAATCAGGCTGGAATTAAGCAGCGCCGCGGAAGGCGGCTATGCTTGTACAATGTTTAAGCAACAGGTGCTGGATTGCTGACCAAGGCAACCGCTCGGAGATCCTCGATCGAGCGATTGATCGCGGATGCTCATTGGGAGAGCGTGTTCGCCCACGCGTCTGGAAATTGTAACTAGTGGATGATAAAGCGGGATAGGATACCGATGGCCAGTGCACTTCCCATCGCGAGGATATTTAAAGCCGCGACTTCCTCTCCCTTATCGGAGTAGTCCGTTGGAGTAACAAGGCAACGGGGTCATCGATTTCCTCTTTGGATGGAAAAACCGGGAGAAGTCTAAAATAAATGGCCGGCAGGCATAGGGGTCCGAAAAGCCCGATCGGTCGAGTACGTAAACTGCGACGCTAACTACTCCGAAATAGCCGCTCCAAATAAATTATTCAAGCCGAAGCGGCGGAGCCTCGTCGGGCGCGTACTTACGGGAATAAGTGGTCCAAAGTAGAGACAATAAGGTAATTAAAAGCGCCACTCGTCGCG
This sequence comes from Ampulex compressa, assembly GCA_038496175.1. Lineage (NCBI taxonomy): Eukaryota > Metazoa > Arthropoda > Insecta > Hymenoptera > Ampulicidae > Ampulex > Ampulex compressa. Next base: position 2,106 of record JBCFXI010002445.1, on the reverse strand, counting down.
CTTCGCGATGATAACACCCTGAATTTACGGGGAACATAATTAAAATTCGCGTTAGAATTGCGCTCGTAGTCGAGCTTATAATTTTCACGGCCCGGCGAGTAGGGAATTGGAGATATCTTTGAAAAGCCCCTTCCGGAAGTATCATTGTGGCATTAATGAATGCATCGCGAGTAAACTTGCGTATCCTATACAGAGGAGAGGAGGAGGGGGATAAAAAGTGTGAAGAAGGTTGGAGGCCCGCTGGCGTGGCTACGAGCAAAGGCTTCCTAAATGCTTAAGGAGGCGGTGCTCGGAGGTATTAAGAGCATTTGTCGTTATTTAAGAGCAGATTTCGAGAAACGGCCCGACACCGAGATTCGTTCGGCTAGGGTCAGGGGGGACGGTTATTCTTCCCGCGGAGATATCTCCCCATTTTTTGTCCCCGACCTTGGCGATGGCCGCGCAATCCTCTCGTGCCTCACCTCCAAAACTCGTCGTGGTAAATCCCGGGGAAGCTTACGAGTCCTTATTTATCGGCACTTACGCGGCCTTCCCGTTAACAATACCTTTTCGTTCGAGCGCGTAGATTTCGTAATCTCGCGAGCATCGATGAACGACTTTCTTATAAATTCGAGGGAGTATCGCAGCCGGTGCGACGTTCGAAGAGATTCCTCCCGGGATGGGACGATAAGTTGCCTCGCGTCCGAATACGAGAAAAGGATAACTCGAATAACGACTGTTTTATCTGGGCCCGATGGCCATAAAGCTGATAGCGCCTAAATTATCGTCGATTTTCTACCCCCATCTTGGCCGTTCGTGCGCGAGATACTCGATACGAAGCGCCACGCACATAGGCGCGTTGGCCGAGGATTGATCCACGTATGTTATAACGGGGTATTAGAAGAGCGCGTTTTGGCCAATTGCAATGCCGCTGTAGCTCATAGATGAAAGAGGCGAATGGAAGAGCGTTCTCGATTTTGTAATTACTCCGGTCGAGACTAATTGCGGATTGATCCGGATAAAGATAGCTCTGGTATCGAGCCTGGAGAGAGAAATAACGCTGCCTCTCGGGTCCAAGTGGGAGAGAGAGATGGAGAGAGAAAGAGAGCGAGAGAGATAGGGAGAGAGAGGAGGAGGGAACAATTTCTCGACGAGCACCGCTTTGGAAAATGTTGTACTCGACAAAATCCTAGTCCCCATTAACCACAAAGCTAAAGAAACAAAGAGGCGGAATAAGCTTTGAGCGATGCACAAAGGGTGAAATGGAATTATGTTGCAACATAAATACGGGATATAAAAATGTAGACGGACAAGGGCGGCAGGTAAAAGCTTAAGCAACGGAAAACTGTCGGACGCATACAAATAACTATTACTCTTTATGACACCGGGCTTGAATTCCGCGAAATAAGGGGCCGCATAATTCTTCCCCTAAAGGATATAACCGCCCTACGTGAATAATGCAATCATCGATTTAACCATGGCCCATGAAATCGAATCAACGTCGAATTAGGATAATGAACATACAAGAGCCATAATTACTATTATAATTGATATCGAGGTAATAACATATTTATATTAATCGCTGGCTATAATGAAACATCAAAATTCGCGGGGCGAATAAATGCATTTGGACGTGCATTTATGATTTTGCCAAATCACCGCTGTTTCGCACGGTTTATGATCGATTTTTGGGGCATGCAAAATCGGAAAAATCGGCTGGATGTGCCGTTCGACGAACTTTTAAGGGCTGATTTAATGTACACAGGAAGTGCGATGCTCACGACATTGTTGGTGGAGGGAGAAGTGTCGGGAGGGGGAATGATTAAAGGAAGAAGAGCCGAAAGTTTGGCCCTCCATCCTTGGCCGGGCAATTCGCCCTTGATTTATTCGGAAACTTTTTATAATAGTTAGAACGAAATATGGATATCTCATCCCTGGCGACCGAAGAAAAGCGTTAAATTGCCCTCGATTCCACCCTCGAGTTTTCTGAGTGGAATATTACAAAAAGGTCGCGTCAGCCGATTCCGGGCGCAACCAAAACCCAAATATCTGTCATAATGGAATGAAATACGATTTTCCCTATGAACGGATGCGCCACTCCAATTCTACGCAGTATGCAAATATATA
>JBCFXI010002444.1:0-22680 GCA_038496175.1 Ampulex compressa | reverse complement strand
TATATATATATAATATAAGCTGGCATTTCCACGAATTTTAGAAAAATGGAAAAAAGCAATATCTTTCGGTGATTCGGTGCTTATTTTTGGAAGGGAAATCGCGCAGCGAAATCAAAGATTCTCTCGTAAGCGCTCTTTTCTTCTTTTTTTATATATATAATGTAACGCGATGTTCATTGACCCAGCGATGATGTTCGCGATGTCTGTACGAAGGAGCTCAAAGTACGGGGCGCTGGATAAAAGTGGAAAGACGTTCTCGCAAGAAGTTAACAGCTTCGCTTAGACGCTTATGCGTGTAGCTAGTACCCTTTTAATATTCAGCAGGTGAGTAAGCGCGCGAGTCACCGCGTAGCTTCTAATTCTAATTCTCTATTCGTACACCCACCTTTGTCGTGCCTGGGGGTCTCCGGCGAGGTTAATCATTATCTACGATTCCTGCTCGTAGGTGGCCGCCAGACGCATTAATGACACGGAACGTATCGATTCCGTTGTCGCTTTCAGAATTCCAACGCTTAATCTTGGTTGGCCATTAATCTCGATCGAGCGTCATATCTGCACGATATATTTTCGTGCAATTTTATTACGAACATCGAAAGTATTTCTCTTTCTCGTTACATCGCGCGACACGATTTCCTATTCGTCTCACTATACAAACACCTTCGAGAAAATCCTCAGCCCATTCTTTGCACGATTCTCCAATATAACTTACATGCCACGTAGAGATCCACGATTTCGCACATTAGGGCATCGTATATTGTAAAAAATTTCGAGGATCAAAGATCGAACAGTTACACGATAAAACATAGTTTCGTTCCTATCTTCTTCTCCCTCGGTCTGCCTCACCACCGGTAAATTTCCACGACGAATTGGGCTACTTTCACTGCGAATTAACGGCACTAACCTCTCGGAACCGTGAATCGGGAATACATTCGAACTCTTACGGTCTCCCTAACGAGTCCAATTATGATTTCCTTTCGTGCACGCACGATGCAAGCGTAGCTCGCACGGGTCTACCTCCGGCTCAGCCGGGCGTAATTTTAATTAACGCAGAGTAAGATCCTCGCTCTGAGCGGGGAGGAAAGGGGGAGCGCGTAACACGAGGCGGCCTATGAATCAGGAAACCGGAGGCCTCAGCCTTTTGCCGAGGTAATCTCTTCCTTCGGCAAAATAAGCCACTTTCCTCGCGCGAGCGTCCACCCACGTCAGCCTGCGGATTACGGTTACTTTTATCCGCGAAAGGAAATTCATTACCCCGATAAGATGATTTATCGGAGACACGTCGAACGTAGAGAAATACGAGCCGATGGGAGCAAAAAGGCGTACCGCCCAGGGATCTCGCGGGTATTTACTTTGTAGGACACTTGCGTCATGCGCGCCCGATAATCTCGCCACTTGAAAAGCGTCCTGGCTCCTCTTTCAGCGCGGCACACGTTCCATTATTTTACAAAGCGGGATTTACGAGCGTCGAATTACTTTCCTCGCGTCGCAGGTAACCCTCTCGCGCTATGCGGAGTAAGTAGCTTTATCCAGCGCGCGAAACTTACGTTGAATCGATGAATTAATTCCGAGCGGCGTAGTTCTAGTTTCCGAGTTAACGAGCCAAAGGCGCAGGAGTAGGGAAGGCGGCGCGAAGGTCCGCGCCGACTTGCCTCTCCCAGATGCGATTATCCCGTCAAAGCTCACTTCTTCCGCGCTCATTTATTCCCGCACTTTGTGCGACCGCGTTTACGCAGAAACAAGGCTGAATAAGTTAGCGCTCGGAGTTTCCCGAGCAACAGTTGCCACGGATGTGGGAGATGTCCCGCAGCGCACCGAACTCCGACCGTTGTCAGAAAGGACCCTAAGCTCATACGGTACGGAGCCGTTAATTAAAGGGCATCGAATTAATGCTCTTGTGGCAAGAGCTTACGGTACTCGAAGTCTCTACTTAGGCAGAATCGAGATCCTGCACCTGCAGCTCTCGCGGTTACTCGCATATGCATCCGCTTGCACCGATGCACAGTGTCCTTGGTCGCCCCTTGGAATCTCGGGAATATCTTTCTTTGCGCTCGACCTCCGCAAAATGGCCAACTTTAGGGGCTTCGAAGCGCATAAACGTTTATTTCGATGTTTTTGCAACGTTGATATTAATTTTACGATGGTGTATTTGAGAATTAACAGCAGAGGGGAAACGGTTTTATCCTTGTATTATGGTCTTCTCGTCGAAGAGTATTGCGATGATGATCGATGGTTTATTCGTGTACGGCTCGTGTAATAAAGTTTTATGCGTGGAGTTAATACCTTCGTTCGTTTAACGACGCTAGTCGAGAATCACGTCGTTGGAGTAGTTCGAGATTAATTCGATTTGCGAAACTATCTCGAAGTCTTGCGCGAGTTATGTCGCACCCCTCCTTTTTCCGGTGGAGATTCCTGGGTAAATAATCGAGCGTTAACTTGACGCGGATCCTTTGATCGGCGCGAGAGGACCGAATATATCCGGACACGGATAAGAGGGAAGGTCCATTTCGTAATTGCAACATTCCGTTTCCGGGGCTCCGACCAGGGGGCCGGTCCTTTGTGAAAATACACCTCGAAACTATTCGGCGCAAACACAAAGTCGATGAAACTTTGCTTTGCGGAGAAGTCCTGGTTTTGGGCAAGTTTTGGAGGAGTTCCGATGGAAAACGCGGGCCTTCCTTTTAATCGCAAAATGACGAACGTGCGATGAATCGAGGAGTCTCCTCTCTCTTCTCTCTCTCTCTCTTTTTTTCGAATTTTTGATCAACAACGCGCCCATGAATCATCGAACGTCCTTTAGTTCGTCGTAGCCAAGCGCAAGATTTCACGCTTATTTTTAATCCCCGTATCCTTCTCTCGCGTTTTGTCGTAAAATCGTAATCGACGCCTCTCGTGGGTGGCAGGACTCGCCAGGAGTGATTCATTCCTACATCTTTTCGCGAGCTTATATAACGCGTACGAACTCGCGTCCTACATCTTCGAATCCGAAGCAGATTTGCCGATGCAGTGCTCGACTCTAGCCCGAGTGACGTCACTATGACGATCCTATCGACGCCCGGGATTCGCGAGTGAGAAGGTCTCGATTCGTAGAAATTCGTCCTCGAGCGAAGATCATTAGGGCCAAATCGCAGTTTCACGATTATCCTCGCTGTTTCTGGCGAGTTTTCCAAGACTTTCTCACGCCTCGATTTGCGCCTTCCTCCTTATTGACGCTGGGTAAACAGAGTAGGTATAATTACAATTACCAGCCTGTATCCAAGTCGAGGTTCCCCTTGGGCCAGCCGAACGTGCAATTATCGCGGATAATTGCGTCTCCTTTAAGGTCGCTTAACGCCCACGAAATTATTATGCCCGCTTGCCGGGCACCTTCCGGTAATTAGCGACAAATCGACCATCGGCTCGCCCATTGGGCGTCTAATCTCGACGATTTATCATCCAGCGCGTTCCTCGTGATATGCCGATCGTGAAGAAATTACGATCGTTTAGCGTAACGGGCGCGTATCGAGGACGACGATCGAGCACAGCGCAGATCTTTAGGTCTCTTATTTGACACGCGTCTGACCGATCTTTACTCTCTTTCTCTTTGTTTTTGGTCTTCGTTCAAGTGCCAGGTATATCTTCTCTTTCACGAATGTGATATTATCTTTATGATAGGTAATCAGTGATTTTTCTTTCATTTTTCGGCTTCCAAGGAGAATTTCGAGTAGCCTCGAGGGAAAATTCAGCGTGAGCCGTATACGCCCCACGCGGCGCGGAACGTGTTAAGGGAGCCAACCTCTCTCGTCTTTTAAATCCGCACGCCCTTCCTGGCGCGCGGGCGTTTTAACGAGATTCTCCGCGGCGCTCCTCGGAGAATGCGATAAGGTTTATTCGAATTCACATACGCCTCGGAGGTTTGTCCGCACGAACGGCGCCCGCTTATCCCTATTTCTGCAGTTTTCATCTCCCGAAAATGCAATCTTCGAAGTCACGTCGCACGTTATTCGATCCCGTGTCCAAAGCGAAGTCGCGGCACGGAGTTTCGGTGCCTTTGTGGCGCCCGCTCCTGGTGTCTGCACCGGTGCCTCCGTCCTCCTCTGCGAGATCGAAATCGCGGATATTGGCTGGTTCGGGACGCTCTATGGATACGTAATTCCAATGTAATCGTCGCGATAGACGTTGGAAAAATCCAGACGGCTCGATCGGGATGAAAGATGGACTCCTCCCCCCTCGAGCCTTGGAAGTGCACGAGTGACGTGCGCATCGCGGCTGCATCTCGTCTTAGATTTTAAAACCTTCGGGATGGATACTCCGTAGAATGAAGCGAAGCTTCCATGGTTATGAGATAAATTGATTTTTCTTGTTGATCGTTGTTCGTTGTTGATCGTATTATGAAAAGATTTGCGACGATTTGCTTCCGCGTTTACTCGTGGAAGAGGAACTTGAAGAAGGCTTAGAGAAATGTCTATGTTCGGTGGATAGTATTGGGATATTAGTGTTTTTTTTTATGTATTAGCCAATAGAATCGAGAGAATATTTGGACATATTTAGGCCACTCGTGTGTCGTAAAGAATAAGAAGAACGAAGACGAAATATCGATACAACGATCTACGCGAAGAATCTTAATAAATATACCGCCGTGAAGTTTGAGTCTTTTAAACAGAAACGATTTATTCGCCATTTTCGTGCTTTCGGTAGTTTTGGAATCATGAAGCCGAATACGTCGATTTCACCCGTTCATTTAGAGCGCTCTAGATTGTAAATCACCGACAAATTATAATGAGTAATTTAACGTTCAAATCTGCGAAGTTCGCGGAACTATCGTCGGGCCGAAAGTCTGTCCTATCGGAAAGTTTGTGGAGCGCAAAAAGTTAATTGTGCCAGGCACGAGAGCGAAGAGCAGCGCAAAAATCGCAGGAATATTAATACCGCAAAATCTTCCTTCGCGAACACCGCCTTATCACAGCGATCCATTCGAGAAGAACCTTTCATCGCGCGTCCTTTTAACGCGATACGATTGTTTCAAGTTTAAAACGAATCAAATTTCCTCGATCGCGCTCACCAGTTCCTCGTATTTTCCATCGAAATTTACGAACGTGCCAGCGATTTTGTTACGGCCCTCGAGGATGAAGAGAGCAATAAGTCGATACGATAGAAACGGACTGCGAGCTCTTAGCGGCTCTTGGTAGTTCTTCGTCTCCGTATCAGGTGGCGGTAGCTCACGATGTCCGATCCAACGCGTCCTTCCTCCACTTTCGGTCTGCAGCGAGCCAGCTTCGCTCCCTTACTAATTAATCACACGGAATTACACCACCCTTGGAAACATCGCGTAACCCTCAGATTTTTCCACCCTCCATCTCGAAATATTAATCCCTATTCACCAGCGACGAATCCTTCGCACGGCTCGGTTACAGCTGCGAGAATGAAAGTTGAGTATAAAAATCACCTTGATAATCGTGAAATAATACGCAGAGGGAGGACTCGGTGCTTGAGTATTTCCTTAAATCAATCCTTGTGAAATATCAGCTGTTATAACGGTGGGTAGCTTCCGTCTTCTCTTTTCTTCTTTTATCGACGTTTCACCAAAGTCGAAGGAATTCAGCGGTGTCGCGAGCTGAGCTGAAATGAGCCGTGGCGGGTAAATAGGAAGGGCGGGATGTAAACGAAATTGTCGAGAAATTGGAGCAAGAAGGGGGAAAACAATAACGGAGGATCCCTGCACGCGATTCTTTTTAAGAGACGGTGACGCCAGGAGGACGAGCCTGTACGTGATGATTGAGAGGGCCCGGGTATTAGAGTTTCCATTAGAGCGGCGGCACGACGTCGTTTCTGGCCCTGGAAAGAAATTGTCAGGCCGGATGATAAATATAAGAGGGCCAATTTCGCGCGGGTAATGAAAACGCGAGTGGCTCCGTGGGCCGACTTAAATTCTTATTAGCTGATTTATAAAACGCGCGCCGCCAGGAACTTAAGGCGAGTGTGCAGGGGATTAACCTAGACGGATAGGCGAATAATGCGATATTAAAGCAGCGATTACGTTCGAGGCCTCGAACGAAGTTAAGCTGGAACTCGTATAAAATATGAAACTCCGAGTGCGCGTAAAAAAAAGGAGAGGGGGAGAAAGGGAGGATGAGGCGTATCAGCGCTAATTCCCCGGGGCGCCGATAACGAATTCTTAAGCGTTACTCAAATTATTGTACGGGATAATCTCGGATAATGTCGCGTAACTCCTCTTAGCCTCATTACTTCCGGAAACTTTTAAAGAACATCGAGAGAGCAAATTTTTTTAAGAGGATCGTGCAATCTCGAGGAATATCGCGGTGAGTGTGCTCCCACAAATTTGGGCCGATATCGATTTGGCTCGATTATTAATGCCGTATCAAGACGGTGTGGTACGCTCTGTATAAAATCCGTCAAACGCCGGAGCGTATCCGAATGCATCCGGCAGTTAAGCTGGTTTAAAGCAAACCCAGGGGGAGGCCAAAAATAGACAACAAAAGCCCCTTTTTGGATCGTTTGTTCTCGACATATTTCGGTCGAGTTTGGTATTGGAACTGACAGAAGTACGCGACAGAGGCGGTGTAAAATGACACGGAACGCGCGTCATCCTCCACGGAGCGTATCAATATTGCTTTTAATCATCTCTCCATTTCGATACATCGCTTTTAGAATCATTGCCATCGGCCTTAACTCGAACGAAACGTGCTCCGTCCACTTTCGACGTGTCCAAGATGAAACGTTTTCCAATTTCAAGCGCAAAAACAAAGCGGATTACCTTTATCGTGGAATTATCGAGAACAACGAAATCGCAGAATTCTGCGCGTTAGCCGCGAATACGTTGAATGAAAATAGACGAGGGAGGGGGGGGGGGGGAGAACATTTCGAAAGCCGCGGCGTAAAACGTTAGCGACGCGAGGCGCGGCGAGAAGGGAATAACGCGTCTTTGACGCGATCAAAAGTCGGCAAATCCTGATGACATTCAACCAGGGGACTCGTTTGCCATTCCTCGGCCCCGACTGCGGCCTCGGTGAAAAGTTAATCGCCCCTCTCTCCCTTTCGGAGCGCCAACGAAATCCCCTGCACTCAAGCCCGCCGCCCTCTGGCTTTAATATTCGTTTTCACGCGGGATGGAATGTGACCATTTTTCGTTCCAAGGCTCACGGCCCGTGTAGGCACGAGCGATGCGGGAGGGGGAGCGGCGACCGCGCGAGCCGTATCGCAGCTTTGGCTTTTTCCCCGGAATTTCTGCGATTCCCCTCTCGCCCTTCGAATTCTCGAGCTCCACTCGAAACAAAGACAGGCACGCGAAGCTTTTTAATTTGTCCTTCGCTCTCTTCCTCTCCCCCCCCCCCCCTCTCTCTCTCTTATTTACTCACGCGTTCACCCTCTTTCATGTACTCACTCGCTCTCTCGGTCTCTCGCTCTTTCTTTTTCTCCATCACTCCCCCCCTCGAAGTCCCGGACGCCTCGAGAGGAAGCGCCTTTAATGCGGATCGCGGGCGATTGTCGTTGCAGCGCCTTTTATCAGCGGGGATAGCAGGGGAGCACGGTTTGTGTGTTTACGAGAAATCAACCCCGTGAGGGGCACACGGTCGTAATGCTTAAGGACGCCGGTCCTTCTCGCGGGATCGATGTTTCTTTCTGTAAGCGTCTCTACGCCCCGCTCCGCGCACGATTCGATCGTTTAACGAGATGCTGTCTTTCTTTTTTTTTCAGATGCCGACGCGGAGCTGCCGAATGCGAGGACGAATTACATTTTTGGACCAAATCCGATTGTCTGATCTTTTCACCCTCGCCTATCCTTACTTTCGCGTTATTCTACATCCTTGCTCGACTTACTTTTGTACCTATTTTTTATTATTTGTATGGAGCCTCGAGCGGAATGAAGAAAAATGACTGGTAGGCGCGAATGCTACGAGGCTGTATGGTTTTAAATAATTTCCGGCCGCGTCTAGAAATGATGTAATGCATCGTGCAGCGTTAGGAGAAATGCGCGTAGACGTATCGCGGGTAATATCTTCTGTCGGAATATTTCCCAAGGAAAGAAATTCCCCGAGCAATCGATCATTTCTGTCGATGGGCGATCCGAGAATCGTCTTAATGCTCGCAAACCATGGGGTGGGGGTAAAAAAGAGGATGGTTCTTAACCGTCACGTCGAGAGGAAAGTATCATCGAGGCGGCTATCGGTTACACTAAATTCTTACGTCAGCCATGATTTATATCGGGGCCGTGGATCTTTTTATTTTACAAAATGGACGAAGTAACCTTTCGAGTAGCGCTGGCTTCAGGGTGAAAATTTCTGGGCAAATCCAAGGCGACGCGCGTCAAATTTAATATTTATCGTTCAACCGGACTGGACGTTGAATTCAGTTTCCTTCAACACCCAGAGCCTCGAATCACGCTGGAAAATTAAGACAAATACACTTTCGCGAGGTAAGTGGAGAAACGAGGTACGCGAGAACTCGTCGACGAATATGGAACGAGGAAAATGACGAATCAAATTTTAAAAGCTCATCCTCGCATCGAGATCGCCTTGACCTCCTTCGGTTCGAGACATTTTCTTCGTTCTGCGCCGCTCGAAAGTGACGAAGCATTGCACGATTTACTTGCATAACGCGCATAATTATCGCGAGTCATCGATGGCGAGGAATAAGATGTCGAGCTAAACCCGACGCAAGATAATAAAAGGTTAATCGAGGTCATTTCGATCGCGCACGATTTTTAAAACAATACAATCTTGAGTTTCAGTTTTTTTCGTATCGCGCGATCGAGAATATTAATTAACTAAACGACGTCGCTTCTTCTCGATGGCGTACGATTTAAAATTGAAAACTCGCGAATGCTTTCCCGTTATCTACCATACCTCGCCCTTCCCTTAATTTCGTACTGCATATCGCATTTCCTCGACTCTACACGCTCTTCGTCCGCCTCCATATCCTCGGCCTCTCCCCCCCTTTCCTCCGGCCGTCCCTTTCTTCCAGCCGCGGGCGCCTTGTTTTTTTCTCCACTTCATTTACCTAATTGGTCTTTCGTTATTTTCCACCTTCTCCCCGCCTCCTTCGTTCCCCTTCGCCCGCATTGTATCCACGCCCTGGCCTCGTCGAGCCTTCTCCATAGTTATTCAGTCCTCTTCCTCGCTCCTTTCTCGTCTCACGTGGCTTGGCACGCTTTCTTACCTCTCTTCCTTCTCCTCTCCCACGCATCCATCTCCACCTTTATCTCTGCCCTCATTTACATCTCTTTCTACGCCCGCCTTAATTTCCCAGCCCGCCATTTTTCCCTCGGGCTCTAGCGCAGCCGAGGGTGCCCCTTAATCAGATCTTCCTACCCCACGGGAAGGGGAAATAATTAATGCGGATAAGATTGTTAGATCGGCCGATCCCTCTTTCGGATAAACTTTCTAATTATCCGGCCGGATCTTTCTCGATCTCCGTCAGTGCCGGGTATCATTCCTCGGGCACCCGTCCTTCCTGATTTTCCTTTCGTCTTATCGAAATCGAGCTCGAGCGCGATCTCGAAGTCGAATCGAGATCGATGAAATTCCAGTTGAGATTTTGATATACAAAATCAGGGCGGTTTTGAAGAAGTATCAGGCGAAGAAGTATCGGAATCAGGTATTTTCGAGAGGAGGGCGAAAGATGGACGAAGGTCCTGATCATATTCCAGGGGCGAAAATTACTAGGCGCAATACCGCGAGGTCCTTTGCATCATGGGCCCAGTGATATTTCGTTTTCCCTCACTCGTTTCTACGGCGGTTCGTTACGTGCCGCGATTGTTTACCGCTCCCTTATGTTCGACGAAGCCGTTCCAAACAGCGCGCAGCGCGGAGTTGGCCGGTGTTTGGCGATCGAAAGACCGGAAACTCTAATTTTGCCGCTCCTAACTTTCGCCAATTACGTGCCGTGCCACGAACCACGATGTACACTTCCCTTATTTTCGCTCGCGGATCAGAATCGCGTGGTGCATTCAATGGCGTTTATCAAAACGTGCAACGATCGTCCAGAAGAGGGGAGTTCTCTTTCACGTTTCTACACCCTGCCATCGCGCTTACCTCGTTTCGTCCATCGAATTTTCATTCGTAATTTCGATAAGAAGGCCTCGCAGTCGAATCGATTCTCTATTCCTAAATACAGATCGAACGATAAATTCTGGATCAATGCCTTTACGGTATTTATCGTACTTTCAACAGTTTGACCGCATTGCGGGATTTTTATTTTGGGGAACCGGGAGAGATCTCGGTTTGGTCTTTGGGAAGCGCGTTATAAGCCCGCTGAAATAATATGAAACCACGGTGGAGAGCCTTTGTACCTGTTCTGGTATTTCGCCGGGCTCGTTTTCCGGCCAGACACCCGCAACGACCGGTTACTGTTTGCGCATGTCTGCGCTTCCCTGTTTGCGAATGCGTTTCTGGCTCGAAAACCAGGAACGTCGAACAATGCGCGTCGGCGGCAAGGGTCTTTTTTGGAAATCGGCTCTTATGGCGTATATATTTATATCATATATGCGTGGGGTGTGCGAGAATTCGCGCGAGAAGTAATTTCGATAGGAAGCGCGATAATTGAAAACCGTATATCTTTTCTTCTTCGTTGAAATTTTCTAATCTTGCGCGGAATTTGAGAGGGAGAAAATAATGGAATAATTACTTGACTATACGTGGAATTTTATATCGCGTAATTGTTCGGCCCCTACATTCGTTGAATCTCCGGCGATGATCAAACGGAAATATTTTCAGGCACGGGCAAATAATAGAGTCGCTTTCGGTCGATTCGAATAGTTCGTCATTGTGGAGAATTTAAAATTGACGCGGTAATTTCGGGGGCCAACATAGATAATAAATATTGAACAAACCAAAGTTTTAACCGTGGCCATCGCACGATCACCGGCCACGGCCAGAAGTGCAACTATTGGAAAACTATTGAAATTTAATTGAATATTCAATATGATGTCCAATAGCCGAATCAACAGTTTGTACCTACGTACGGCACCGCGGGTTGCCAGTGAAAATATTTGCCTCATATTTCCGGCGTATTGTAATACAGCGACTTGTAAAGCATTAAAACCCGCTTAATATGTATTAGTTTTAATTTTTATTTTGGACGAAGAGATTGCTTATTTTATATATCCATTGAGAATGTCGCGCAGTGTCTTTTCTCTGCACTGTACCAATAAAGAGTCTCTTTAACCGAAGACGAAATTCCAAGAAGAGTCTTCTAATTTTCATAAACCGATTAAATCAACATTAGTACATATATGTCAATGCATCAATAGTCAAAATAAATCGATAAAATTCCATATATCTCTAAAAAAAAAAAATAATCCGTAATACCGCACATATCGATAATAAAAAAATTCTTCATAAAAACAAAACATCGTTCAGACGTGCGGCCTGGTCGCGAGCGGCTAACCGGAAGTTCCTCGTAATCCGAAGGCGGTGTAACTTCTGATACGACCCCAGGCTCCGCGGGGATGCAACGGAACCAGTGGCGCACAATAGTTCAGGGAATTACCGTTAAACTGCTGCAAACCGTTCCAGGTACAAGGCATGCCGTGACTCTGGCCATTCGCGGATCGGCCAGCGTTATATCGTGGGATAAATCCGGTCTCGTCCGCGATATATCTGCGCGGCTGTTCCAAACATCGAGGAAAGGACAGCCATTTTGTTTGTGTTGATCTCGCACGCTGAATCTTTTCTCCAGCATTGGCCAGAGACTCGCGGAGAACTTCTGGAAAGCGGACGCGTTGGTCGACCAGAAAGATCGAGGGCTCTTAACCGATTTGCATCGTTGATGCGCTCGGTTCTCTTGGTCATTATCATTGGAGCGCGTATATGCGATCCCAGGTCACGTGAATCGCGAGGAAGTGGGTCAGTTTAACGGGCATCGTGGCCATTGGATATATGAAATACCGTCATATTCTGGGAAATTATTTTCCTCTATCAACGTGGTCACTGGTATCGTGCGGATAGGCACGCGTCCATTTTCCTAGGAATACTTTTTATTCTTCTGCACTTCATTTGCGATATTTTACGTACGGTTTTTGTACTTTGTAGGATGGGTATCGGGAAATGTAGTTTTTTCCGAGAAATGTTTTATTTTTGAGGAGAATCTCTCTGGAAGCGTTGTGTAATTAATTGTCGGGATAGGCTCGTAGGATTTTATCACGTTTTAGTACGTATTACGAATTAAAATCTATCGCAGCGAGACGTTTCGCAGAAATATGAGGAAACTTTTTGTCGAGGATCCTCTTATCGCCCTCGTCCTTCGGCAAGTTTGGCCCCCGAGTCTTCTTAAGAAGGGACACCTCTGGCATTGAACCCTAAGAGGAGCTTTTAGCTAGTCTTTTTCGATATCGCGTAACTTCTGGGTCCTCTCGATGAATTTAAAAAGTACCGTGCAAATTGTATCTCGGTATTTCTTGGGATATTTACGTGGAAATTCGTTTCATCGCCTGTCCGAAAGGACGAATTATCGGCATGCGTTTCTTGGCTCATTATCAACGATTCGCTTGATTAACTTAATTAACCATATAGAGAATAATGGAAATTTTTTTATGAAATATGAGGAAAGTTATTTTTGCAGAGCATCAAAATCGTTCGGGGTTTTTGTTTTAATTTCTTCGTTGCAGATTTGTACTTTAGTCTCGTACACTCGACGACCCTCGTTACGCATTATTATTCGTCAAAGTTTTTGGTCGGGCATCAGCGGAACATTACTGTCATAGAAGATAGATCGAGAAAAAACATATCTCCGTTGTTCCACTCACCAAGGAATCCTCATTACGTCGGGCCAAACAGCGGCGTACAATTTCGAACATTACCGAAACGTAGTATCGCTAAACAAAACATCCGTCGGGCCTTTTGTTTAAAATCCTTAATTATCCGTACAATGTTAATTAACCATACCGTATTTTCCCAACGCCCCTTGGCCCATTCTACGTCAGGGGGCCAGAAATTGTAAAGGATAGGCCAAAAAAATTATGCACAGCTATTGCTCTCTCCAGCAGTGCCTCTAATTCTACAGTACAAGCGGCGGCAAACCTCGCCAAAACCAGGTCAATTTTCGGCATTACCAAAACGAAATATCGTCAAGGCGGCCATTTACCCCGAAAGTATTTCACCCGGGGGCTGTGGCTCTCCTTAATCATCCCCTTTAATGCTGATTAGCCGCGCCATTTTTTTCCGACTCGTCCCATTCGACGCTTTATTACACCCCCCCCCCTCCTCCTCCTACCCTCAGCAGTTTCGCGTATATTTCTTCGTTACGCAAGGGCCACGTCCATATCCGACAGTGTGTCGCGGTTACGCTATCAACGCCCAACGCGCCCACGTGCATTTCCAGGCCGGCGGCTCGCTGCGGGTCATTTGTCATTCGAAATAATCGGCCGATCCTGCTGTGCGGCTAACCGCTTCGTTAATCCAATTTCCGCGATCGACCTCGGCCCGCGAACGAGGAAGGGGCCGCAGCATGGAAAGGAATTTCGATTTGGGAGTCACGTTGTGGTGCAGCAGACGGAGAGACTCTGAGAGAGTTTGAAGTCGAGAGAGAGGATGCGAGAGAGAAGTTTGGAGTCGCAGATTATGGAGGAATTTTCCACGTGATATGCATACTGTAAGCTTTGGAAATCGCGGAGAATCTCGGAAAATATCTACTATATATAAGGGAAAATTTTGGGCCGTTGGAATATTTTTCTGGGTCCGAGGATTCGAACCCGGGACCTCTCGCTTACGAAGCAACCGCTCTGGCCATTGAGCTACGCAGACTCTCCGATCAAATCATCCCGCGAGTGCCTATTTATATTATGCAGCAGTCCCAATCCTACGCGTATAAATTCCACGATTTTTCGAGGAACACGAGGACCGAGCGATTTTGAGCGATCCGCTAGGCTTTAGCGTTAATCAGGCTCGCGGTAATTAGGATACGGGGAATGTACGTCTGGCGGTACTTTGATGTACGGCTTTATACGCGCGACCCGTTTATTCCGTTGCACGTTACGATCGTGTGTGGCGATAGTAACGAGAGTAGGGACGTTAATAATAGCGACGGTAATCGGGAGGATGGATGCGATGGCGGGCTTATGACGCTGTTTTCTTTCATCCTCGGGACCGTCGGCGTATCGTGGCGTAAACTTTTTTTTATCACACCGATCTTGCTCCGAAAAAGATCCTGGAGCGGATACGAGCGGTCGATGCGGTCAGTGTGGGAAGGGGGAAGGGATACGCGGAGACCTCGCTTAACTTTCGACTTTTGAAGTGCGCCATCGCTGCGGGCAAAAAGCAGAAATAGGAGAGTTCTGGGGGGGAAAAAAACGGAGCCGCGATGGACGGCCGCGGAGATACCTTGCTTCTCTGACATTTACCCGATACGTTATTCGTGTTAATTCTGAATGATACGGGACCGATATCCAGCGAATCAAAGTTCGTTTATTGGAGGAAATCGAAAACAGTGGTGCCGGGAAAAAAGATCTCATAAGAATCGAGATTGGCCAAAAAAGGCTGTAGGAATTTTAAAATCACTTTCCATTTCGCAAAGTATGTAAATGGCTCCTAACTTTATCTTGGTATAGGAACAAAAAAAGGTTTGACGTAGAAAACGGTATTATTTTTTACTCTATCCAGCTACCCGACGACCCAATTCTTCCACGCATTTTTCCACGCTAAATCTCCAATGGTTTCCACGGTCTTTGAATTAATTAAATTACAACCCTTGAAACAATTAAGCACACGCAAGAGTGCTGAACGGAATTTCATTAAACGTTTCCACGCACGGAGCGGAGACTAGGACGAGTAACGTGGATGCCAGTATTCCACCGTTAAAATTAATTCTTAATTACTTTTTAGGCCAACCTAGAATACCACGTAAGAATCTTCAAAAACGTCGTATTTCCATTCAAATCCAAGCCTACAACCAATAAAATCAGCTCAAAACTCTTATCGCACGATATCAGTGACTCTCGTCGATGCAAAAAAAAAAACATCTGAAAAGAAATCGAAATCGTTGGCTCGGTTATTGGCTTTTGCTCAGCGATGCGTGCCCCTCCGTAGAATTTCCGAAAAAATCATCGTGGATGTAAAAACACGGGGGAAAAGTCTATTGTGTTACGAGGGGTGGTGTGCGACGACGTATCCATTGTTAGTTTGTTTTTTGGCAGCCGCTGCCAATGGAGACGATATGATTTTTCGTCCGGCTATCCTGAAAGGGACGCGCTATCGGGTGCAGATAGTCAGCGCTGCCGAACTGCCGGCCCGATAATAGGATATTTTTTAAATCGCAATATAGTTATACTGCAGAGAGGAATACGATTTCCTTTTCACTATGGCCGAGCTCGCGTTATCCCGGATTTTCGGTACGGATAGTTCATACAAATTCGTTTATTGGAGACCGGCAGCCATCGCAATAACGTCTAGCAGCCGTGCCGGTTATCAAGGTATTTCTACGTTGTTTTTTGACGTCGGCCGATAAAGCCATTTGACGCAGATCCTATCGTTCGAAGCGGCTGAGAGTATTTCTGACCAAAAAAAAAAAGAGCGCACTGGAAATGCGCGGAGTTTTGATTTCTTTCTCGTTATTTTTCGAGACTCCTGGCGCATAAGCCCTTTCGTCGCAGCCACGATCGTTGCTCCATCCAATTGCGCGATGCTTAATTTCAAAGTCGCACATCGAATCGTTATCGTTCCACGTTGTTGGCGCGTCTTTGGAAGTTTGCCGCCCGAGTCATTTCCCTCGATCGCGATTTATCTTTCTTGGCTAACTTAGAAACGCCACTTGGCGAAATATGAAGTAAGGATGCCGATACCGATTGTATCCGATATCGTCCGCCATGCACGCACTAAGTGCACCTGCCGCTGAGCACGCATTTCGTCGCAATATCCACCAGGGCGCGGCTTGCAAGTTAAGCAGCTTATATTATTACACGCTTTCCTCCTGGAATCTTTCAGCCCGACACCCGCCATTCTCGGTTACCGTAATATCCTCGCGGATCGGCATTTGCCGGTTTAAATCGCGCAGGGCTTTGCCCCAGATATAAATTCCGGCCACCGTATCCCCACGGTTTTCTTACGATATATGCAGTATAATTTCGATGGCTCCAGATCCGTTATCTACCGCATTGTGTTACACCCGCGGCTATGGTCGAAGTAATAAATAATGTTTTATCGGGGATTAACGGGAGGATTTTGACCTTTCCTCGAATTACACTAAGATCGGCCAAGCGGTTGGCCGCTTTTCAAATAGCTCGCCCTATTTTACTTTACGCGATCGTACACTTTCGGTATTTCGGTCTCGAACCGTGACCTTTTTCGAAAAGCTCCACATTTAAATCCCATCCATCGCTTCTAATATTATTATATTAATTCTAAACTATAAAAATACTCGGATCGAAGAGATAAAGAGAAATCCTCGAACTCCTTGCACGAGCGTATTTAAACTCCATCGCGATGGATATATATTTTAATTTGGCCATGGGAAGTATACCTTGAGGAGTAGCCGCGCCAGACCTTCGAGGGTCTAAGGATCGTAAAAGAAATCCCCGAAGAGAGGAGATTCTGCAGAAGCTGCCGATGGCGAGAGCAAAATGAACGGGCGGATGCTGGGTATTCGGGGAATATTAAATGCCGTGCATCCAGCGCGCACGTAGGGATCCTCCAATATATTACACGTGTCGGTCGGTACTTAAATATTAACAGTGCACACGAGAGATAGCCGTGCGTGGGAGTAACCGGTCCGAGACGGTGCAGGTCGAATATTGCGGATTATATAGGCGCACGTGCAATACTCGCCGTTTCCGTCTGTTCCTTTGAAAAGTGCTTGCGTACATAGCAGGGCGGTATACGCGCACGCACACCACGCCGCGGTTCTATTCGAACGCGAACTCGGCTCTGAGTCTGCGTGCAATACTCGTCCGTGAATATTACGTCGCCTTTCGAAGCTCGAGCCCCTCTTCGACGTGCTCGTCCTCCTCTTCGGTACTTTGCTGGGCACGATTGGTCGGCGTTGCTCTGCACGATTATCGCAAATTTGAGGGAATCTTCGAGGAAATTTTGCGATCTGCCTCTAACCACTCGCAAAATTGATATTGACTTTAATCGATGTAGGTGTGTGCTCTCTGGGATTATACACTCGCACTCCGTTATCTTAAGAAATCTTTGAACCCGGAGCTTTTACTATTGTAGCTCGATAAGGACTCCGTATGTTGAGTGGAAACGTCGCTTTTATTAAGAGAAGTATCGCTTTGCTCATAGAACGAATAAGCATTCTTCAACTGACCTTTACGATAAGATAATTAAAAAAATACCTTGGGAAATTTTGTGATCCTTCTCATATTATTTTCCTTTACGCTTTGTATTATGGAGAGGATTTTGTGTATCGTCTTTTGGAAATCGTTCTTTATTTAAGAAAACGAGTTGCTTTCTGCAACGCTTGAGTGCACTTGGATTTTGTGCTTTAATTTTTATATTTATGTATTATTAGGTATATCGTATTACAACGCGGTTTGAGTAACGTCGCAATCGTGCGTATCATATGTGTATGAAGGAAAGACAAGTTGAGTACGACTGGCCTGGAAGACCGTGATAAATAGTCGGATGCAGAATTAGGGCATGATCGGGTTAGCGTTTGGAATACGGTTTGTCGTAAGTTTCAAACATCAACGATGCTTTTTACGTGCTTCTTGCTTTAGTTCTTTAGCGCTCCGATGCTCCTTAGGAGTTCTATGGTTTCGTCTTTTCTCGAAGTTACCGCGGATTTCTTGCACGCTGTCGTTACTTGGGAATTAAGAATGGTTAACGATATTTCTGCGAATAACTTCACCGTGAAATTTTTGTGCCGCATAATCAATCGATTACGGACACGATGTTCTATCTCGGAGGGACGATTCTATCTCATCGATACTACGATGCATGGAGATTTCGGGATGGCATTGACTATATAAAGCGGAACAGAGGAAACTTTCTGAATTAATAAATCTATCGGACGAGCTAATGGAGGGTGTGAATGATTGAGAGTGGATAGTGCCGGTTTGAGTGAACGCTTCGAATTCCTGAAAGAGTCAATCGTAATGGAGTACTCGTGCATTAATCTCTCTAGAGTCTTTGGCTAACGAGGCACCACGAGTTTACGCTCGGGCTTTGTGATCGTCTAAGGCGTTTTTATCATTAGAAGCGGGACGAAAATGGTGTCCCTCTCTCATTTTCGTTACACTTATATCGATAGTGGCCATCTAAAATCAAAAGCATTGTTCCGCTAGTGGAATATATTAAAAATGTCTGACATTATCTCCATTCGATATCATTTATTTACCATTAAACGAGGACCAATACCCACGGTTCTCCTCCATCCCGTATTTCATCCGGAACCTCTCGTACCATCTTGCTATTTTTTCCCCCCCACTGTCTTGTTTATTTTCTTGGACGAGGGTCGCGTCAAAAAAAACCAGCGTTCCAGTAGCACTTGACGTGATTTCGGTTCTTCTCTAGCGCCCGTCCTGCAGGACGTTCGCGCGTGTCTCTCGAGATTATTTTCGTTCAACCGTGAATTTCAGCAGGACAATTTTCGTGGGCGCGAAAGCAACGAGGACCATTCAAGAGAGGATTTGCGGTTATCGCGGTTCCGGCTGACGCCTTATGGCAGTGGCCGGGATAAATTACCCCAAAATGGTTAAAAATGAAAATCCTAGCAGCAATAAAGGCGAAAGAATAAATATAAAAATATTTATACTGCTTTATATAAACCTAGATTCAAGCATTGTTACTAAGATACTATTGCAATAAACTGTCTGCTTCGTATAAACTGATTAACGCACCGCTTCATTTCGAATCTTCTCTGGTCCTTTTTCTAGAGCTCGAAGGGGTAATATTCGTGCAAGGAAATACAGCTCTGGGTTATGGCTGGAAGAAGCATTACTGTCTTATGGAGTCCAACTCGGTGGATCATCGTCGCTTCGCAAGGAGCTTTCCTTGGAGCTTCTCCGTCACCCTCATTACTCGTCATCCCCTGGCGTAATGCGCTTTAAGCCGTCGTAATTTCGTGCGTTTTACGACAAATTAAGTGGGCCACTCGTCGTAAACGGGGATTCATGGGCGCGGCATTAATATCGAACGTACACGGGGACATTCTCTTTATTACGTTATAACGCCGATACACATCGATCGAGCGATAAACGGGAATAATAGCGCAAAAATGGCGGTACCGTTATAGCGCGACAGAGGATTAACCAAGGAGCTTTATCGTTTTTAATGTACCGCAGGAAGCGTATTCGATCGGGTTGGCAACAGGGTAATCGCGGATTTTGGAAATCCGTAAATCGAGAATTTTTGCGAGTCGTCGAGTTTTTTTTTTTAACGTTTCTTAATGCATGTATCCGATACGTGTCGAAGAGGCGAATGTCAGGGAATTATATAAATGCGACATTTCGAATACGTCGATACGTCTAAAAGAGATTAATTTATCCGAAAAGTTAATATGTCTAAAAAAAGGTAATCAGGTTAATTGCCAATCTAATACAGGTTTTTGTAGATACGGATTATTACCTTCGATTTTTCTTTTCATCGGAGCGCAAGGTACACCTTTTAAAACGTATCCTCGGCTAATGATTTTTCTTACTAAGGGCATATAATATTATAGGTGCCGTGACGGGTCGATTTTAAACCTCGCTATTTTTCCCGCTCACACTTTTCTTTTGCTCGGCCCAGAAATTTCTGCCAAATCACGTCCTGGGTGTTGGCGAATGTGCGATTACTCTGTGACGAAAGAGTGGCGTGATTTTGACCAGACTCGAAACGCTTTGTTGCGTGTGACGTCGAACTGGAGGAAGGGGCCAGCTCTTAATCGATATCAATTATGTAATTAACGAGGCAAGATCGAAGTCGGGGCTAATCGACTCTTTTGATGTTACACGCGGTGATCGCGTTATAGGACGATGTTTGAATAACGATACGATGTCAAATATTTGCCGCGGTCACGAGAACTCTGCATTCTGACTCCAGATTTATAATTTACCCGCTCGGATTTGAAACGCACGAGAGGCTCGAATCGATCATTCGAACTACGTCACCAGGGCCGATCCTATCTCCCTGACATTCCTGGCGTTATGTAAAAAGACAATTGTTCTTCGCCGTGAATTATTCTCCGCGCCCGTTTTTAACCACGGCTTTGAATCATTTCTCTTCCTATTACTGGGCTATATTTATGTACATATTCATATCGTGCCGGGCACAAAAGCCACGCGTCATTTCTCTTTACATTAAAATATCGCGTAAAGAATGGCTTTATTTCTCCTTGTTGCGGATTTTTCATCGACGGCCAACGCGAATGCGCTTTGGTAATGAAATATTATAGGTTTTTCGTTGGTTCTTTGATACGCTGGTAAAATTCCAGAAATCACGGTAGTGCTGAAAGTTCGAGTGAAATTTCATTAATTCCTGTGCGTCGCTATGGAATACGATATTTCTCTCCTCGCGTATCGTAAGCCGATCGTAGTCGCGATACAAAATATTTTTTTTCCTCGCCTGTCCCTTTCAGCACGTTATTCTGGTATTTTGCGATTGTCAAAACTCATGGTAAAATTACGACGAGGTATCTCGAGGGTATTCTTTATTGAAAACGTTACTCGCAGAGCGCATGTGACTTCGTTTATCCCGATTCACCGAACCGTACATTCCTTCGAACGCTATGTCACCAATTTAACTTTGCATGGACTGCAAAAACTATCTAATCGACGACGAATCATCCTTCCAAATAATTCAAGTACCAAC
Organism: Ampulex compressa; assembly: GCA_038496175.1. Lineage (NCBI taxonomy): Eukaryota > Metazoa > Arthropoda > Insecta > Hymenoptera > Ampulicidae > Ampulex > Ampulex compressa. The sequence goes on along the minus strand of JBCFXI010002444.1, from coordinate 1,957 downwards.
CCTGAATTCTTTGTTCGACATGAATATTGTATTCGATAATTGCCCGAATAGAGATCCTCGACGCCTTAAAAATTCAATACCAATGCAACAATACTCTACAGTACGTTACAGTAAAGTAACCAACGTAATTTACGTACCAAATGTTCTTTACGTCGTTCGACAATACCCCGATATTCGTACACTAATCTAATAAATCGATAGGGAAGGTTCTATCTATACAATACTTTCATGACGTTTTGAAACACGTCGGTCCCTTTTTATCAGTAATACACGTATATGGATACCCAATGAAACGCGACATAATCGCTCCTTGAGCCTCGGCTGCTCCTTTTTCGTCCAGTCCGATATTTGGCTTCCCGCTGCATGGAGCATCCGCACAGGCGGTCGCAATTATGTTGGCCACCGGTGGCATAAAAAATTCACGGAATTCGAAATGACCGGAACGGCTGCTGTCCTTCTCCGTAAATAGACGTGGCTCCGGTTAAAATCGATACTGTTCCGCACGAGTTTATGTGTGCCCCTGTGTGCACGCCATTCGAGGCATTATCGAGCAACGAACCTGCGAAAGTATCCCAGTTAATAGGTGCCGGTTGTAGGAGGGTCTTAGAATATGCAGGAGGATCGAGGAGGTAGGCGCGGTGGGAAATGGACAGGGTGGAAACGATCGGTGAGATCCGCGCCTCTGGGGGCAGTTTGCGATCGTAAAAATCTTTGAAACGCATCCAGCTCCCTAAAGTGAGATTTTGTCACTTCCCCAAGTGTCTCACGCGCGCCTTTATCGAGAACGCGTTATCGAGAAAGAGTTCCATCGTATAATATATATATATATATATATATGATACTGTTGCATTAGGCACAGCAAAATGTATTATCCACATAGATTTCGTTCGTCCGGATACGATCATCTCTCTCTCTCCTTCTCACCTTCTTTTTATGCCAGCTTCGATCTGTTAGATCATTAGTTTAACCTCCGTGCCTTTTCTATCTTGCTCGTTTTCATTTTCCTTTTTTTTGTTTGCTAAATCTGCGTTTCTTAAAGATATTAGTATCTTCTCGAACAAAATGTGATTTAAATACCCCATCCAAGTCTTTGCTCGAACCCATATTATCTCGCTCGTTTCTATAATTTCCGCATTACATGATTTCCTGTTTTGCACTCAGCTTCTCGTTGCACCTTGCGCACGAGGTTCGTTCCTCTTTTCCTATTAAATAGGAGTGTGCCAGTTCGGCGCGGCCTATTCTTAGCCGTGTCATTAAAACTTCTTCCTTTCCGCTGAACTTGCCGTTGTTTTTTCCATCCTTACGCAGTCCTCACTTCCTCCCTCATCCGACTCCTCGTTCTCTCATCTCCTAATTCGCTCACTCGCGCACTCACCCATGTGCTCGTTCATTCCCTCTCTCGCTCCCTCGCTCCCTCTCCGTTATTCCCCCTCTCCTCCCCGCGCCCTTCACCGTGTCTCTCTTTTTCATCCATCGACAACGAGCGGCCACGATCGTTCGATCGGGCCGCAGTTTCAATTGAATTACGCAGCAGCGAGGGCGTAACCGGTATGCGAAAAGTTTCACCTGCCGTACGAGCGTACGGGCCGGTGCGCTTCTGGGCGTTCGCGGCGTATTTTCCCGGCAGCGCTGTTACGATGCTTAACCGGCGATGGAATCCGCCGTGAATACCGCCGAATTGCCTTTGCAACGCGGCCTGCGGCCGCGCGATTCTTCTCCATGACCAAAAATACCCATTGTTTTTCTCCCCCGGCTTCCCTCTGCGGCCCTCCCCTCCCCTCTCGACGCTCCTCAACCGCCCGCCATAACTCGGCTCGCATTACGTCGGTGTCGATGGAGTCGTCGCTTGTATTGCACCCCTGACTCCGTTACCGATGTTGAAATGTGTGAAATGTGTCGATATCCTCTCCCTCTCCCTCTCTCTCTCTCTCTCTCTCTCTTTCTCTTTCTATATATA
>JBCFXI010002443.1:0-22683 GCA_038496175.1 Ampulex compressa | reverse complement strand
TATATATATCTATTCCTTCTTTTGTCAAATACTATATTTCTCTAGTTTCTCACTTAACAAATTCAATACAGCAGGTTCTTTTTAAAAATCGAAAAGTTTCGTACCGAGTGACAACTACTCTAAGCAAGTTAATTACTTATAAGGATGAAGCAATGAAATATCGTAGGATAATATACCGGTCTTTGGTTAATATATCAAATGGCCTGAACGACGAGTTGGGCAAAAACCACTTGGCACGGAACGTGTTAATACTGAAAGGAAAAGGGCATTAAGAAGAGGTATCCATAAATCGATAGAATGATTTACACTCTGCGATAGAATCATGGAAAATCTCAAAAAATGCTAAAAACTACGAAATACAGAAAATTGTCCGAGAAATTACTCATTTTGATCACTTTGGGTTTAGTGTTTATCTTTAAATGCACAGTGCACTAACTACATAGTTAATTATAAAAGAAAAGTAGTAGAGGTATCTTGCTGATTTTTATTTAACCATATTTAATGATTAATACTTGATCTATCAAATGTCTACGGATTTGAAGCATTTATCTTGCTAAAACCGAGCTTTTACATCATATTACGAAGACTATCTCGTCCATTTGTCTCATTTTGGGTTATATCCAACTTGAAGCCATAAAAATGTAGGTATATTTCAGAATATTTTGCTGATTGTTGTATAATTTTTCCTTAATATATTTATATATAGAATAGAATATAATTTAATTTCTATTTTTTGATACAAAATAACAATTTGACAGTCCACGAATGTATGATGTACCCTGCAGGGTACAAACCCTTCTTCTTCTTTTGTATATGTATAATAAATAATCAATTTTTTTTAATTATTTTTGTTTGTGTACTTGCAAGCTTGCTGACATAGAAACATCCTTTTTCAATAAAATGCTCTAATCAAGGGTTAATAAATGACAATTTTTTTCACAACAATAAAATACAAGGGTTAATAAATTAACAATTTTTTTCCATTATTTTTACTTGTTTACTTACAAACTTGCTGACATAGAAACATCCTTTTTCAATAAAATGCTCTATTTATGCATTCAAGGGTTAATAAATAAACCATTTTTTCCCATTATTTTTGCTCCTTTACTTCCAAGCTTCCTGACATAAAAACATTCTTTTTTAATAAAATCCTCTAATCGTGCATTCAAGGGTTAATAAATAAACAATTCTTTTCATTATTCTTGCTTATTTACTTACAAGCTTGCTGATATTAAAACATTCTTTTTCAATAAAATTTGCAATAAAATCATGCATCCAAGGGTTAATAAATAAACAACTTTCTTTATTATTTATGCTTATTTACTTACAAGCTTGCTCACACAAAAACATTCTTTTTTAACATAAATCTTCTGATCGTGCATTCAAGGGTTAATATAAGTGTGCGAATGTGCTCGCTGCGACCATTATTATCTATTATTAGATAATCTAACCATCGAGAAAGTGAGGTTAGGAGTGAGACACCGATGACGAGAATTAAGAAGATTGCACAATTTCACCGATCGCTAAAGGGCCCCCAATGTTTCCATCGTATAATTCAGAGTGTCGAAATCTAAGAGAAATGCCGGTTATAGAGGGTTGAAGTGGCCGCGCACTCGTGTGCCGCATTGCGCCTGGAAGTCTGCCAATCTACGTTCGTTTCACTTCGCATAAGGGGTTACCCTTTCGTTCTCCGCGAAGGTAAAGAGAGCATCGATAAGATCCTGACGCATGTGAACTTCGTAAAATCGTATTTACGCAAGGATGTTCCACGAAGTGTGATATTACTCGAAATCCAAGATGTTTCTCGAGTGCAGAAAATTTAAAGTACTCTAAAGCTAACGAAACCCTGAGTCAAATTCAAAGTATGCGAAAGGTGAGGGGATCGTGGATGAGATTCAAAGTATTCCAATGATAAAGGGAATATCGATTAAATTCTGAAACATGAAAATTTCGTCAATCGTATTTAGGGTAAGGCTGCTTAATTCATTCGAGAAGTGAGAGTAATGTGCAGTTATCAGTTATTCCGAGTGAACTGGTCGTCGAAATAAGATTTTTCTGGAACCAGTGAAATCTGTAAAGTACAGGAAAACAAAATTTGACATTGGTTTCACTGTGTGCCAGGAAATCTAAAAATTATCCGAAGCCAAGCTTACGTGTGAAACACTATGAATACGCATGCAGCGAAGGCTTAAGATAATAAGTTTCGTTTAGGCTGTACGAATGGAAGGCGATACGCAGGCTGTGTAGGCTTAGGATAATAAGTTTTTCTTTTCTTTGACCCATCTTTATCCGTGAATAAATAAGAAATTTGCTTCCACCGCTCTATACTTTCTTACCCGACATAAACCGACCAGCAATGAGAACGCGTGATAGTTCGGTCTTACGGAAAAATTCTCGAGCGATAGACGGTCCTATACTTAGCCCCTATTTTTGAACTATTCGTGAAATAAATGTTTATACATTTTTTAACGATGTATTTTCATTTTACCTCACATTGCACGCATGGCGTTCAATCCGCTCCTCGTGATAAAAATCTTCCGAGGAGCGAGCTGCATACCCGGTGTGCAATGATCTTATTTATGTGAATTCACTTACGAATTGGCTGATTTCCATAGTAAACGTGTTTTTCCATTAAAAGTGAGCAATATAAAGAAAGAAAAAAATTTCGCTCCTGGGGAGCGTGTTCGAAAAAAATCGTCGTCTCGAATGGGTTAAATCGTAGCAGTGCTTAGTCGTGCCATTTGCATTTTGAATAAACTAGGCCAACAACAGCGCATACAACGGTGATCAAATATACATCTCAGTCAACTAAGTTGGTTTACGTATTACTGTCCGCCATAATCCAACATCGTTATAAATCCTGTCATCAAGTAAGTTTATTTCTATTTTCGTATAATTCTCTGCGTACATTTGGGATTTAATCTTGCAAGTAAATTGTTAATAAAATGATGTTCCTTATTAAACATAAATTCAGTAGAACTTACATAATCGTTTGGACAAAAAGAAACCGTATTCCTTTTATTCAATATTAGGTTATGTTTACTTTTAAATTAAACATGTGACGTGTCTTATACGACTTTAGAAAAAACTAAGACTGCAATTATATATTTTAGTTCATATTTTAATAATAAATCAAAGCAAAGAGTTTCGTGCATGTTGTATCTCGTCAGTCGAGATAACCTCTACGCGTGAATGAAGAAAACATAAAAAAAGCGGTAAATTAAAGAAACGCAATAATTAAAAAGAACAAATAATACAATTAAAAAGAAGAAAAACGATTGGTTTTGTCTTATTTATAGAGAAGATCGAAAAAAACATGATTGAATGCTTGAAATATAAATTGTAGGTGCACGATGTATACCCTGGGGTTGACAAAAGAACAAAAAAATTTTCATGTAATTTTTGTACTAACCGAAAACCTATGTTTCATGTAAACAGATTAGTAAAAAAACGTTTTAATTTCTATTGTTGCTAATTGTGCTAATTGTGCTATAATTATTATTGTTGCTCAATCGAATTTTTAGATACGACTAAACAAATTGGTTACTTTAGTCATACCAATGTAAATTTATAAAGATTTAGTTTATTTTACGTGAAAGCACATCGATTTTCTGATTTTGTTATAATAAACAACAACGATATTAACACAAATTTTTATTTTAAATATTTAATTGCTATTTATTAGTTAAATCCAAAGTTTCATACAGTCTTTTTTCTTAAGGGGTACAACTTGAGCAACCTTACCCTGCGTATCGATGTCCCACGAAGTAATACTCAAAATTCAAGATGTTGCTAGGGTGCAGGAGCCGTGGATAAAATTCAAAGTATTCCAAAGGTACGGAAACCGCGAATAATATTCAAAGCATTCGAGAGGTAAAGAGACCGTGGATAAGATCCAAAAGATAAAGGGAACATCGATAAAATTGTGAAGCATGAAAATTTCATCATCCGTATTTACGATCTTCCACGGAGTATTACTCAATATTTAAATTATTCCCGAGCTGAAGAAATCGTGAGTAAAATTCCAATTAAGTTAAATGTATTTAAATAGATCGTCGATAAGATTTTGACACGTGTAAACTTTACCAACCGTATTTACACAAGGATTCTTCTGTAATTTTGTTTACGGATAAATATTATTCGGTGTTCAAGGTGTATCTCACAGTAGTCGCTTAATTCTTTTTTTTTTTTTTTTACAAAAGAGTTACTTGTTTATTCTACACAAAGGCAAAGTCTTACATACAAATCATTCCGTATCATTTTCCATATTAATTAATTAAGACAATAGATATATTTCCAAAAATTTTTGCAAAGAAATCGGGCAAATAAAAATCCGTAGGAAAATCCGTGCATAGGAAAAAAAGTGGAGTATTCGTTTGATTCATTTTTATTATTAACACATTCTATGCCAAACTGTTATTGCCCAACTCCGTTTTGATGTTTGACTAAATTTGATGTTTGATGTTTGACCGCCATTTGATGTTTTGACTAAAGACCGATATATTATCACACCATATTTAATTCCTTCATCGATCTATAAGAAGTTAGCTCGTTTAGAGTAGTTATTATATCGTGTACCATTTTCGGTACACGTGACGCTGTGTGATCGTAAAAGTCAGTCTATACGGAACTATTCGATTGGTGAAAAGAACCTGCTGTATCCGCATTTGTTATATAAAAGACGAGGTATATAAAATATTTAACAAAAAAGGAAATAGGTCAATATACAGAGATAACATTTTTTATATTTTATTTCCGTTGGAAGACAAGTTTCAACTATTACATTTAATTATTAATTATTGTATATATAACGATTACACAAATTTATGTACGTTCTTATATACTGCACTTCTTATAATGCCTCATTTTTCTCCTGAAAATACAAACTACAGAATTAAATTTGTCATAAAATGTATGCTATCAGCACATTTAATCAACATATCCGCGTGTACCATTAATGGCACGCGTGGCTTGTGGATCAAGCTTATCGTGTACCATGAACAATAGTCATGGCCTAAGGGTCGAGCTTAGCGTGTACCATACATGGTACATATAATAAATATGTTCTAATATACGTGTGACCTGAGGATCAAGCTTTTAACGTGTACCATAAACGATACAAGTGACAAGAAACGCGTTAAGCGCTAAAAACTATTATCCACACCCACTGAATAATGCACGAAAACGATTTTTGATCGACAAAAATCGAGTAGAACACAATCGTATATACTAAACAGCAAAATCAATGTTTCTTCGACCGCATCATTCGCGACATCGAAGCAGAATGTATATTTATGAATGAAACGCAACAGAGGTGTGCATAAAAAGTGTGATCTTAAACCTTCGAACCGAGAAGAAATACAGGATCGTCGATATATTCAATTCTTAGATGATTATGCACGTTCAATTCCAGGAAGTGATTCGCATAATTCAAATATTCAAATCAGCTTTAATCTAAGATCGCGGATTTCCCGACGCTTAAGCGAAAGGCGAATAAATATTATGATTGGTGGATCGTGGATATCGATGATAATCGCATTTTCAATGGAGTCTTGGGTAAACATGCGATGATATTGGTATTCTTCTCAGTCTGACTATTTCATGGAGTATGAAGCGTATAAGTATAGTATAAAGAAGACTCTGGTATAATAAATTTAATCCATTATTCACCATTGTCCCTTTTTTTTTTGGTACGCTTGTCTTTTATTTGTTTCTAACTAAAGCGGTGGAACTTTTAGTTTTGATCTTTGTAATTAAATGTTATACCGATTCCTATAAAAGTTACAAACTGGCTGAAAATATTTTTTCTTTAATTAGCTTACTGTAGGAAATGAATTGATTAGTGCATTATTTAGGTTTGCACTTGGTTTCGACAAAATTTGTAACATTTTATTATTTAATAATGGATTAATGCGTTATGCGCTGTATGAATTCGCGTTAGAAAAAATCCTCTTGTAATTTTTTTAGTATAACGCGTATAATCTAAAGTAACACGTTCGTTTGTGATCTGTTTTATCAAATACAACAGTATTTTAAAAATAAGTAAGGAAAATACGTGAAAAAAGTATACGCAGTTATTAAAAAAAAAAACGCACTATTACTATTAATGTACGTAACAAATCTTTTATTTCACTGAAATTCGATAAAAATATGATTATACAAATCTATGTATCACGTTTCTATGATTAATTTGGAAAATTGAAAAATACCTTCGTAACATTGATCCTAAGTCACTCTTCGAAATTGTTAATGGTGAAAAAAAATAATTTAATGCTTTTTATTTAATATAATAATTTAGCATTTAAAGCAAGTTTAATTCTTTGCAGTCGTTTCTCCGCTTTCAGTAACCGAAGTGTTTTTACCGTTCTAGTCGCGTGTCGGCTCTCAGCCGCCACAGCGAAGAACCATATCAATTTTATATCGTTTTTATTTTATTTTAATCTCCATTCAGGATACATCGATTCACACTTCCTGTGAAAGAACATGAACAGCCAAGGAACCTATTCGCGAACCAATACGCTGCTCCTGTCGATTGGAGATAAGGAAACCTGGTATAAACAAAGATCGTCGCTTTTCGAGCGCGAAATTCGAAATAATAGTTTACAAAATGCGTTTAAGTCTAATTAGACATTCTCGCTTCTTAAGATATTTTTAAAAATAATGCTCTTAAATGGCGAAAAGAAAGTTATCGAAAGAAGTGCATCGCGAAACTGAAAGTAGCGATGACGAGTTTTGTTTGTTTGTTTGTTTATTTGCCTGTTTTTTTGTTTGTCTGTCTGTCTGTTTGTTTATTTGTTTGTTTGTTTGATAACGTGAATAATAATTCTGACAATATTATAACTCATGTTTGTCCGGAAATTAGTGGAACAACTCGATGATTTTCGCGATGGCGCATCTTCCAAATCAGGAAGACCATCGTTCTCGTATAAACAGGAAAGGCTTAATGGCAAACTGCGTATATCGCGACACCGTGAAGACGTAAAGACGTTCTGTATGTTCAAACAGAAAAATCAATGGCGGAAAACGTAAAACGAATTATTTTTGCGACACATATTCTCGGAAACCAGGGTTTCATATTGGAGAAAATATAATTCTGATACAAAAACATTGAATTAAACCATATTATCGCGTAAACATACATCCAAAGGTTACAAAAACGAAAAAACATAGAATTAAAACATATTATTGCGTAAACATATATCTAAAACAAAAATTAATACACTCTTTTTTTACATTCTCATTTTATTAATTACTGCTCCTTCCGCAGAAATTAATTAATATTTAAGACACGCTTAATAATTTCTCCATATGATTTCAATAGAGTAAATTTCCAGTCGTCAGAACGACAATGCGCGTGAGAAAACCAATAATTTTTCTCCACTCGGTGCATGACTCGATAATCGAAGTTTGTTCAAATTAAGAATAAATGCAAATTAGAAAGTACAAAAACCAAGTTGGTGAATTAAGTCATATCCTGATAAAAGGTATGGAAAAAATGGACACTGGGGTAACTGGAGCGAGAAATGAATTCCTACCAGCGCAACACCTATGTATAAATTTAATACGTCCCCAAAGGGTTAATACATAAATGCAGGTAATTCCTGTGTTTTATTATTTACTGCCTTGCAGGATTTCGCGTTATGCGGAAGTCCAGGCTATTCCAGAGCACGATCCTATTACCACAGAGCAAAGTTGAAAAATACATCGCACTTCGCTCTTGTTTTTTTATTTTTTTTTTGTTTCACGTGGCGCGACGCACTCGACGTGCGAGAAAATATTACCTTCCGGTGACGAGGAAGAAAAACGGGAGAATTTTGAGCCGATCTTCGCGTTTCAGCTCTGAAATGCGAGAAACCTGATTGGCGATAAGGTTAGGAGTGTTCGTGTATATATTAATGCTCTGATTGGCCTTAGTTTTTCCTTGGAATGTGGATAAAGATAAGTTTATCTTGTATGATCTGCCCTTTATTTATAAAAAATATAATTAGGAAAATTCATATTTATAGGCTACAAAAAAAACAGTACTGCGTCACGAATTATCGTTTTTACCGATTTTGGTATCAATTTAACACGTTGAGTGTCTGTTCCTCGTGAACGCGAGTTTCCAAACGACCGCTGTCCTACCGCTGTCCCGCTCGAAGCACAGAGCGTGAGAAATCCAAATTTTAAGTTCAAGCAAATATAAATATTTCCTCGTCATTACTCAGCACGGTTTCACTTACACTTTTGCGCTGTCCGATGAACATTTTGAGGATCGACAAATTAAGATGTTAACGGAATACACCGCTCGACGGAACGATAGTTCCAATATAAATGCGGAAGCTTCCATGAAATTATTTTCAACAATACCCTTACTGCATTAGGCAAACGATAAGGAATGCCCGAGCAGGTGCTCAGCAGAAGTTTCGTCGCTCCATAGAAAATTCAACCAAAACGTGACCGTATAACGAGTTGGTCAATGAACCATACGACATTCGGTGAACGAAACTTTGCTCGGGTAAAAATGAATTGGAACGTGGAAAAAACCATAACCGGAGGTAACCAAAGATCGTATCGCGCTGCTCACGATCCGAGGTGTTCGAGCCGCGAGCGGTAGTTTGAGAGTTTATCACGGAAACATAGCCGTCACCCATATGTTGGACATATACGATAAAAATAATTGTTGAACATACACATGAGACAGGAGTAAACGACCAAAGTCCTCGTCAAGCGCGCATTTGTGTCCATAGCCTACATCGATGGTTTTTTCTGGACGTATATACCCGTCCATAGTCTACACGAATATTTTTGCTGGACGCATATATGCGCTCATAGTCCACACGAATGGTTTTTGCTGGACGTATATACACGCCTATAATCTACATCGATTGTTTTTGCTGGACGTATATATACGTCCATAGTCTACACGAATGGTTTTTGCTCGACGCATATATGCGCCTATAATCTACATCGATGGTATTTTCTGAACGTATATATGCGCCCCTAGTCCACACGAATGTTTTTTTCTGGACCTATATAGGCGCTTATAGTCTACACGAATGTTTTCCCCGGACGCATATATGCGCCTATAATTTACATCCATGCTTTTTCCCGAACGTATATATGCGCCCATAGTCTACACGGATGGTTTTTGCTGGACGCATATATACGCTCATAGTCTACACGGATGGTTTTCGCTGGACGCGTATATGCGCCCACAGCAATCAAACGGTCAAAGAAAATAAACAGAAACTGCATCGCTCCTGCGCGCCCATGGCCGTGTCACAGCGACCCTCGGGGGTCATCGTTGTTTGTCGAGCTGTTAATTTAACAAGAGGAACGCCAACGAAAGATCTGCCAGCTAAAATAGCCGGCAGCGGTGATATCGACCGTGCACGCTCGCGTTTCTTATTATTCTTCCAATACCGGTGCTATTGGAAGTTGGCAGAGATATATTGCCCCGGCGTATTAACCTTCTGTAACCCACATTTTTGTTGGATTCTACAATTGAATCGTTCTTTTCCTCCGAGCCATTGAATAATATTTATCGCTGGATAACGCGTATTCCAATTTTAAGAAGGAAGTGTGAGCGAAGAGATTTTAATTTATAGTATATAAAGCCTTTGGGGTTCCGAATTTTTTTGGTGATTTAACGCGAACATTCGTTGACCTTTATGGCATTCGTGAGATAAATAATACGAACGAACTGTGTGTATATATGTGTATGTATCTGTAATCACATTTTAGAGCTTTTCCTTATTGTAAAAATGCAACATTTTTTATTTAGAAAAATAAATATTTTCTTTTTATATTTAATAATTAAAAAAAAAATTTTATATATAATTTTTTATTTTTACACCAAAAATGGGAGAAGTTGATTTAATTTATATTGATTAAATAAAATTTATAAATACGTAAAATTAATATTATATACTCCTATCTGTTTAATTAACGTTACAGAAAAAAGTGGCATAAGCGTGTAACGCGCAGATAGAATTTCAGCTCCAGATTTTGCGAAAAGGAAAGGACGTATTATACGCTGATAAATACGGCAATTGCATTCATTTTTTCTTCCTCATAATAAACCGTGAAAAGGTGTACATTTTTTTTTAAACTACGTTTAATCAACTTTGTGTAAAAATGTGTGAAAGAGGATTAAGTGCATCTCGTACTAACTTTATTTGATAAAGTAAAAGCACCAATGGCTGAGACTGTACCAGTACTCGACACTTTTTCAAAAAAAGTAAATAAAGAAGGAAACCACGAGCCGCATTACATCAAACCTTATTAGTCTGTATAGTGTCGCTCTTCCGCGGCTTAATTGCGGACTACTGCGCATGCGCCATTGACAAGTGTCATGGCGACTGGTTAATGAAACCCATGCGCGACTTTTACGATTTTTCCGTATTTTCTTATTTAACCCTTTCACCGCGGGCGGTTACTCCGACGCAGTTCTTGCGCTGTACGGGCTGTCGCTTCAAAACTGTGCACAGTTCAAGAGAACGATCGTGATTCGCTACTTCGAGGGTGTTTTTCGAAAAAGGAAGCTTTCCCCAAAACAGGCCATTCATAACTTCTTAACACGCGCATATTTAATTATAATTTGGAAAGAAATGACATTGGGAAACATAACATGGCATTATAATACAGAATTTTATGGAGAGCGGTCGTAATCGACCGTAGTATGTCAGTGGCATTTTATGTAGAGCGACTCTAGTCGCCCGTAGTAGCGAAAGGAATGATACGAATCGCTAAGGACTTGGTTAAAATGTAAGTATCGCAAGTTTGTGTTAGTTACATTACCAAGACTATTCATAATTCATTGTTTTTTCTCCTAATGTCAACTATTGAAACAAATGGATGTCAACTGCTAAATTTTTTGTTTTCACTGAATGTGAACTAACGAATAAAATATTACTTTTTGAAAAGAAGAAATTTTTGCAACCGCTATCAAGAATGAATACGTGTTGTAATGTAATAGAAGAATAGTTTATGCAGCGACCATTGATAATAAATTTTCTATAAAAGGAAATTAGCTTGAGTTACGTGAAGGAATAGGCAAAAAGTTCCTTAAAATGTCAATTACTGGTACTTAAGTAAAAAAAAAAAAAAATGAAAGTTAAATAAAACTAAAATAAAAGTTATAAAAGTTATCTTAATTAAAATTTTTTGGCAACGCCACAATTATTCTTTCTTAGAACTTTTTGCAGTGCATTGCCTTTATAACCGCTTGAATAAACTGATATAATATCGAAAGAATATGCGCGAATAACAAAATAGAAAACGGTTTAAGATCGCTTTGATAAAAACCTCTCCCGTAGTCTCAGTCGTTTTCTTTGTAAATATCTATTCCTAGAGACCAACGCAAAAGTTGTTGTTTAAAGTTTCGCACGTCATTGTTTTTCAATTTGTAACCCGTTTAAAAGTGTTTAAAAAAATCCTACCTTTTTCACGGTTTTCCTTTAAATAAAATTTAATTTACACCATTTAAATTATATTCCACATATTTTCTGATGTGTGCTACGGTTTGGAAACTAATTGTGTGCAAAATTACAAATAGTACATACTCTATAAAACCGAAAAAATATTTTTATGCGAATATATTATTTTTGTTAATGTTATGCGTCAAATATAAACAGCAGATTTGCCAGACTTGTTAAGTTTGCAAAACAAAAAGTATGGAAAATCGAAATACATAGTTATGCTTATAGTTTTATAAAAAGTGCGAATTGTTGGAAATTTTAAGATGCAAACTGCTGTAAGCAAAAACTAATCATGTAAATTCGTGTGTTTCAATTATCTTAATGCAACTATTTGATTTAGGACATGAAGTTAATTTCATTAGCTTTAGAAGAAATTCATTTGATATTACGTAGCCATTCAAATTTGTCATTTATCCTCGTTAAGACTAATCGTTAAGAATCCATATTTTGCTATTATCATTATTATGTTATAATTATTATTAATATAGCTGTTATTATAAATATTATGTATGAACAAATTAAACATTAAATAAGTATTTTAGCACACAAATTTTTATTATTTTAATCATACTGGCTTGTAAACAATTCATATATCACTTTTATTGAATTTCTGTATAAAAACTAAACACGAAACACTTCCTTTTTTCGATCGTGTCTATAAGCTAAGGGAAAAGGCAACATCAATGTTTGCTTTTTCCAACGGATATGTCAGATACAATATATAAAAATATAACTTTACAGTTCTTTACCAAAGCAGAAGGAACGGATATAATCCGTTATCCTTGTCTCTTGGAGATGTCGGATGTATTCTGTTTGATTCCGACATAAATGCAATTACAGGGTATCAAACCTTCTTTTCCGGAAGGGATACTGTGGATAAGAGTTAAGAAGAAAAAAAGTACCGAGAAAAGTAGTGATATCTCGGACTCGAAGATCGAGTAAAAACGATGTCTTTACAGTAGTCAAGAAACGTAATACGCTTTGACAATAGTTGAGATTAACTTCGACGATTTATCGAAAATTCATATTCTTTTATTCTTATATAATTATCGATCATGACGAGACCTATGTATAGCTCGAGTAAAGATGACATCTTTGCAACAGTCTCGAACGATGATCAGTAAACTCATTGGTCAATAGAGCCAATTGCCAGTGGTAGAACAAGATTTTCATTCTTTGAGAGCTAAATTTACAAGAAATCTGTCGTAGAAAAACTAAGAACTTAATGATATACGGATAGATAGGATTGGACACGATCCATGTACCATGTCCACGTAAAGTTATTTCTTCAAATATCCTACATAAATTTTAAATTATTATTATTGAATTTATTATTATTATTGACGATCAAAAAGTGTACTCAATGTACCAACTCTGATTAATCGACTTTTTGACTTTAAGCACTGAATAAAAAAAAAAGTAGATAATTATCAAGATTAAAGATAACACTGTTTACAGATAAAAATGATGTTTCATTATTAAAATATTACACATATTCCTGACCTCTGGCCTAGAATAGCAAACTATTACTTACTTCATTCTAATAATCGCTAACCGAATCATATTTGAGGTTAGTTTTGCTCATTTATCGTAAGTTGGATAATCCTTCCTCATCGCCGTATTAATTTCAAACGTAATAAGATTGCGCTGTAAATTCTGCAAGGGGAAACCTCTGGCCACGTCGAGGAAGAATAAACTCTATTAGGATTTTAACGCCAGTGAGATTATCCTCGACGATCTACCGGAAGTAAGTAAATCCCCGTATACACCTGTCTTATTCTCAAGTCCAACAAGGATAAGTCGCGCGAGGTTGTAATCTTCGCTACGATTAAGGGAGAATGAAATACGTATATTGCGATTTAATCGCAATCGCATTGTTCCTGATAATTTATTGAACGTTGCTTAATTTTCTCTCAGACATATAAATATTAATCTTAGGTAGAGGAACATAACGGTGTGCATCTTGTTAAGACGCAATCTCTTTAACGACGAGAGGGAGTAAACTGTATTGAGACTTTATTGCCAGTGGGATTAGTCTCGACAAATTGTGGGAAATAAATTAATCACCTCGCGCGATTTTATTACTCGCAAATATAATAAAGACCGCGGTGTTAATTGTGCGAACACGATACTGTCGTAATTGCGAGCGTAATAATAGCAATAACAATAGCAATGATAATAAGGAATATAATACGAATAATTGTATTGTAATTTAACACTAGGACTGCTCGAGTCATGGCTAAAGTTTAGAAGGCACTACTAAAGTCATTGGGCAAGGTCACGTGTCACTTTTGAAGTCATATTTGATTTATTAGAAGAATTGCATTTAAAATGTTGATGTTTTCCATGGCTTTATTGAAAGCGTGTCGATCATTATATTGTTTTATTGACGCGTCCTTTTTATTATTCTTTTGTATATCCTTCTTATACTCAATAAAAATAAAAATATAGATATATTATTTATCTATTTATACATACATACATACATATATATATATATATATATATATATATATATATATATATATGCTCTTCTAAATATATTCAAACAATATCTGGTAGTTCTAGTGGTAATAACAATTAAGATTAGCCTCGACAATTTATTGTCAAGTATTATATTCTCAAGTATTATAAAACAATGACAAAAATTCGACGAAAACCGTTTTTCAAGAGCAAAGATAATTTCTTCAAGAAGATTTTGCTGTAGTTTACAAGCCAAAAGCCAATGAAGAATGGTCGATGTTTTAAATACAAGATTGGAATTAGATTTGAATCAGTTAGTTAATGTTAGAATGACTAGAATTAGATTAAAATTAGCTAGAAGTAATTAGAATTAGATAAGATGCTGATACTTGCATATCTGTATTGATCAAAATATTATTATATGAGCCGTTTATTTAAAAAATGGCCTAAGTTCATGTTAATCATTTTTCACTAACCATAGTAACATGTCCAACATCAAGTTAGTTGTCGTAAACAACTGAAGATTAACACTAAATTTTTATGTAATTTATATGATTAGATGTCTTAAATTGCATAAATTTTTAGAAATAATAAAATTATATAAAAAAATTACATAAATAAAAGAAATATAAAACAAATTGAAAGAAGGTCTTTCAATTTGTAATATTTTATATGATCTTGAATGGATTCGGGCTTCTTCAAACTGTATAAAAAATCTAATTGTTAATTTTCAACGTTGCTTAACTTCAGTTGTTGCAAGAAAACTTATTATCCTCTTAATAATCGCCATTATTTTAATAGGAATTTTAAATTAAACTCTCTCAAATACACTTAAGCAGCGTAACACATTGATATCCTATACGTATATTTTCAATTTCATCGAAACGTAAACTCTTAAATATCATGATTTGAATATAAATGGACTTAGGTCACTTTCAAAATAAACTTCTTATGTAATAATCAGTTCTTACATGTACAATCATATAATAATCGGTTACTTTACATGGTACTCGAGATTCTCGAATAAAAATATTAAGCAAATAAGTGGATTTAGTTTACGTCAGTCGAAAATTGGTCTCCCTTGTAGCCCAGACTTGGATCCGCTGGATTACAAATTGCGGCCAAAGTTGGAGAATGTGGCTTCCAGAACTCCTCATAGAAATTTCGGTAGTTAGAACAAAGCTTTGGCAAGTGCAACTAATCAAATATAAAGGCATCCTACCTGGATCCTGGATGAAACTCTAAAATGTAACAGAGGGTTCGTTTCGAGAGGTAGTATTATTAAGGTATAAATTAATATATTAATTTCTAATATTGAAAGTATATATATATTAAGTTACTTGCAATCCATCTTAATTGTTTTTAGATTTTTAAGACTTAATTCCAATCCCACGTACTGTTTAGTTCAATTATTTATTACACACAAATTTATCCAGAAGAATAATGAACTGTCTATCAATTATTATTTTATTATTATTTATTATTGTTAATGAGAGTTCTTAGGAATTCATAAATCGCATTTTTTTACATAGCTAAGATGTTAAACGTTCTTTAATGCGTGTATTTGAAATATCGAGCTTATCTGCAATTTTACGTATTGCATTATTATTGCATATTTTAAAACTACGATCTTTTTACAGTTTTTTAAAATGAAACTCATCTTTTCATAAATCAAGTATTTTTATATATATAATATATTCAAAAAATATCAAATAACGTTAGTTACACAGTAAAAAATACATTTTATTATAATTCATACAATTATATAATTACATATGAAGATGAAGGTATGTAGGAAAACTATGTGCAAATAATTCAGTAATTCAATAATGATAATAATTCAAGGAGAACCGTTTATAGATTTACGTATAACAATATATACATGTACTATACACATATGTACACATAACCTCATAATCACAGTTCACGAAGCGTAGAAACCACTCACGGCACGTTCTTTCACTAATAACGGTCTGGCTGTAAGTATTTGAGAGCATTCGATGAGCCTCAGCCGCGGATTTCCGCATATCGAAGCAGAAAATTAAAACCTCCCGCAAATCACGAGAATCTGCCTCGAAAACTGACATTTTCAATCGAGAATAATTTTACGATGCGCACACAAATCGACTATGGTTCCTATGAGGTTATGTTGACAGATCCCCAAGTTCATTGCACGACATCTATGATTTATTTTTTTCTACCACTATTTATCGCTAAAGTCATTTATAAGCCGAGTATTCGAGAGAATCTTAACCTTTCGACTGCTAAAGGTGTATATGTACGCTTTCACAAGTCTATTAATATATACGAAGGGCGTAAATTTACGTCCTCTGCATTTTTTTTTACTATTAATTATTAACCAATACTTATTCACACCTTCTACTGTTTTACCAATTGATTCAACGTGGAATTTATGTTTAATTACCACCTAAAATTATCGATTAATTTTAGTATTAAGTGTTACTGATTTTTTATTGTTATATTATAGTATTATAATTTTTTCGTTTATTCTGAAAGTGGTGTAAGTCCGTTTTTCCCTGTTTCGAGAAAATCAAAGGTCAGCATATTTGTCGATCAAAAAATTTTGGTCAATATTATCGAGTGTGGCAATGTTTCTACTTGTATATCGAACAAATGTAAAAAGTAGTAGCCACTGATATTACCATCTGTCTATCGAAATTGGATTTACACCACTATCAAAATCAGTGGCTATGCAATTTCTTTTATCGGCCAATATTAAATCGAACAAATCGTTGGTATTTTTTAAGGTATTAAATATTAACTGGTTATAAACAAAGAGTTTACACTAAATTAATCATAAATCACGTGATATATAATTTTTTTTTAAATGGACTTACACCACTTTCAAAATAAACTAAACACTTTCAATAAAATCATCTATTTTTTCACTTTCAATAAAATCATCTTATTTTCTTTTTAAATGGACTTACACCACTTTCAAAATAAACTAAACACTTTCAATAAAATCATCTTATTTTCTTTTTAAATGGACTTACACCACTTTCAAAAGAAACTAAACACTTTCAATAAAATCATCTAATTTTTTTTTTAAATGGACTTACACCACTTTCAAAATAAAATAAAAAGTGACAGTGCAAATAGCGCGTCTTACGTATTATAGGGTTAAAAAAAATCGAGAAGCTGTGGAGAAAGGGCAGATATCTCACGACAAAAAAAAACACGATATTCTCTTCCGGTATCCTTCATAATATTTCTGAAAGGCGACCGTGAAAGCTTGAATCACACTTCTAACGGCAGATGCGGGAAAATAAATCTCCAGACTTTTGCAATTAAAATATAGATGCGTCTCAAGCGTTGTCGAAACTTTTGTAATTTGTTTTTAAAACTCTCCATCCATGAGCGGGAATAAACTGTATTATAATCTGATCACTGGCGAGATTATCCTCGAGAATTTATCGGAAGTTAATTAAAACTCTTAGAAACCAGCGGCATTTTCGAGAGGACGCACGCTGATTAAAGTTTTAATTAGCTCGAGAATATTTCTAATATAATTTTGTTAAAAAATAAATGCTCGACGCGTGAAACGAGGTTTTCAGTGATACATCATTGTTTCACAATGGATCCCTAAATAAAAGAGCCTAAATAAATAAAAGAAATCTAAAGCATTGCTGTGAAAAACAAGAAAAATCAGAAATTGATGAAATCAGACGATAATTGTTCAAGCAACTTCATCGATGAAAGTAAAATTTTAATTGGTAGCGATGGATTTAGTTTTGTAAGTTACAAATGATGATTGATTCATACGATTTCTTCTTTCTCTAAATATACTTACTATTTATTGTTTTCCAAGAGTTTATTACTTCGATACGTTACATTCCATATTTTTTATGAAACTTATTATTTTTATTCGTTTTGATATTGTCGTGTTTGAATATAATTAAAAGAATTAATTATACACTTTCAAAATAAAATGGATTACCAAATAAGGTAGGTACGATTGTGAAAAGACAACAGTATGATTTAATATATAAATAAGTGTCTTAAATCATAATTTTACAACGTTCTCTAAAATTACTCAAATTACTCTTTTAATTTTATTTCACACATGGAATGTTTATTTGAAAGATTTCTGAAAAGACAAAAATATACTTAATTGTGAACAACGATTTTAGTTAAAATGTGTTAAAATGCGTGTAATATTTTGTTCTTTTTTATATTACATATTATTTATAAAAATCATATCGCTTATTCGTTCTGATACTGTCGTGTTTCAATATAAGAAAAAAAAATCAATTGTATACTTTCATAACGAAATTTATTACTCAATAAGTTAGGTACGGTTTTTCGAAAGACAATTGTTTACTAGATATATCAAAAAGCCCTTATGTACTACAATTTTAGCAACTCAGCCTTACATATTATGAACCATCAAGTCAATACGTTTGAGCGCGTTGCAGTCAAAGCCTCGATCATTAATAATTCGAAAACTAAGATGTATAGCACGTATATTCATATAACACTGGTATTGGTGTGCAGATTACATTCATGAAGCATCGATATGCATTTATGAATCATCCTGTACGGCTTACCTCGTGGCAAGTTCAAGAGATATTATCATTCATGTCGTGAGAGCTTACAGCGTGTGGTGGAAAGAGCCAAATGATTATTACACTTTATAGTCTTAATGCGTGTTAGATATAATGGCTATTTACTCGCCAGCATTTCAATGGCTGACGGATGAATGATAAAATGCCGTGATGAGTGATGTTTAAAGAATGCAAATCACTTTTGAACGGTGTTTTCTGTGTCTTTAAACATAATTCCCTCTCTAAATTACATGTTTTTCAAATTAAATTCATCCTTTTGCAAATGAAGTATTATTACATACATATTGTATTTAAAACCACATCAAGTAATGTTAATCACATGGTAAGAAATAAAAAAATTGTATTATTATTCATACAATTACATAATTACATATGGAGATGGAGATATGTATGTAAATTGTGTGCAGATAAATTGGTAATTCAATAATAATAATAAATCAAGGAGAACCGTTTGTAGATTAACTTATATGTATATATGTATAATATACAGATGTACAATGAAAAGGTTTATGTTTTCTAAAATTACTCAAATTGTCTTTTTAATTTTATTTTATACATAGAATGTTTATTTAGCGGATTTATGCGAAAATAAAAGTATATTTGCAAACAACGATTATATTAAAAATCTCTGTTGTTTAATAGATATGTAAAAAATCCCTTAAGTACCACGATTTTGTCAACTTTTCCTTAGGCGTTGATGTTCACTGGAGAATAATGACATTCTCTAATTTCGCTCTTTCACGGTATCATATTCATTCCTTAAACTGCTGCATAATGGCTCCTTGCTGCTTGCTCGATTGTATATGATAATCGTAGAGTGGTTGGTCTATACGAGCAACGAATATTGCTATATTATTGCGTATATTATTCATTGCTCGTATAGACCAACCACTCTACGATTTTCATTCCTTAATTTCACGCTTTGTGCAAATCGACAAGAAAATCAGGTTTTCTCCAACCAGCGTCTCTAATTGCTACACATTGGAACGTGCAAGGGCGTAACCATGGCAACGACAAACAGGAATGAACTGTATCACGATTTGATTGCGATTAGAGAATATCCTCCATAATTTGAGCTTTTCATCGCACACATCGATTAACTCCATAAAACAAAAAGTTGAGAAACGCGATGAAATAATGTATATTGATTTATAAAATTCCTATTATAATATAAATTCAAATATATAATGTAGAATGCATAAATACGGATATAGCTTTCATCCAACGGCATATAAAATTAATAAGAAAGGATAGCCAATAAAAAATCAAAATGGCTTCCGAAATAAATTACTTATTATTCAATGGCCAAAAAAATTTAGGAGTTTAATGGTGTCTAATCTTTATTATTCGGGAAAATTATTATAAATATAAAAAGTAATGACTATACCGAGTGCTTTGAGGCTTAAATTCAAGATTTTTCCAAAAGTGGAGCTCATTTAGCGGAAGCTAGTGAATATTTTCTTGCGGCTGTATTATGATCAAGTGTGACAAAATGACGTCATGAGGTCGGCCATTGCTGGCACATTGCACAGAACACGATTGTCAATAATCTGATTGTAACTGGACAAATGAGCATTTTTCACTTAGCCTAATTGAGAGGATATAATAATAAACATACTGAACCGAATTCTGTTAATGAATACATAAGCACTGCTAACTTTGTCGCTCGTGACACTATTAAAACAACTTTGTGTGAATTCTCACGGCTCTTAATAATATTCAAATTCTCCATCTGCTTTTATTGGAATAAGAATTTCACTAGACAGAACGTGGTTGCGTGTGAGAATGTCTCTAGACCACTGGTGCGTGGCTCAGATAATTGAGCCGTTTTTTTTTTTAAGTGGCCTAAGTCCATTTATATTCAAATCGAGATATGAGTAACATAAGAGTTTGCGTTTCGATGAAATTAAAAATATACGCGTTGGATATCAATATGTTACACCGCTCAATTGTATCTAATCAATTTACAATCCCTATTATTTATTTATTATAGATAATATATTTATTATTATTGTTAATTATATATTATCATTTTTTTTATTATATATTATTTATTATATAAATTATATCAATGTGTTACACCGCTTAAGTTTATCTAACAGAGTTCAATTTACAATTCCTATTAATATAATAGCGATTATTAAGTGGATAATATGTGTTTTCTTTGCCACAAATGGAGTTAAGCCACTTTCAAAATCAACAACTAGATTTGTTATAGATTTTGAAAGAGCCTATGTCATTTCATATAATTTAAAATGCTTCAAATTGAAAAAAAAACGGTGCTTAATTTCTTTTACATTTCTTGACTACACTTTTAAAGCACCATTTATGAAATTCAGGAAATCTAAGTACATAAATTACATAACAATTTACTGCTCGTTTAGATTTTGCGGATATATATCCTAATAAGTCCAACATATCCTCGTATTTCGCTGCTCTAATTCGTCTTATATTTTTAAAAAGTGGTGTCAATATAATATTTTCGAATGGATGTGTCTAAAATTATAATATCGTTTGAATATACTTAATTGCAAAATGCTGTTTATGACAAATAATTTAATGTTGTACACGTTACTACGGTTAGTGAAAAATAAGTGACAAATGGACAAATAGCCACTTTCTCAAAATGAACTTCTGAACCAAGATTATTAAATTTTAATGATTAAAATAAAATTGAGAATCATAAATATAAGGTGGTGAATTAAGGCATATCTTTGAAAAAATAGCAAACGGAATAATAAATAAAACCAGATGGAGAATTTGAAAATTATTACGAAGTGTGAAAATAAACTATTCGTTAATGACAAATTCAACTTGGTATTTCTATTTTTAACCTCATCACGTGTTGGCGAGTAAACAAATCTTCTGAAATTTCCGTACATTTTAATCGGCCAATTTCTTAACTTTTGTGCCAAAAATAGCAAAAAAGGGGGCAAGCAAACGTAGAAATAATTTATACTCTCTCTTTTCTCTTGAGAATTAAAATGAGAATGTAAATATCATGAGGCTTAATTAAAAATCTCCCACTTTTAATTAGGAAGTAGATAACTGAGAAATTAAAAAATTTCTGGCGTAATTGAGGGAACTAATGTTATATATAAATAACAGAGTAAATGTAGTTAAAAATAAGAGCATTGTGTTTAAACGGTTTAAATATTTTTATATTATTTGCTGTTTATAAATAAGAAATGTACTGTAGTACTAAAGTAGAAGTAATTTTTTCCTTATGATTTTTTTCTATATATGTATATTGAACTTAATACTTGTAATTATTACGTATCGAAGGATATGCTTATCCAACAATAATTTTGTTTATCTTGAATCAAAACTTTTTACGAACCTATTTATTTTAGATCACTTTTCAGAAATCAGTTCTGAATTTATTTTAAGAAATTAGTTTCAGAAATCTGTCTGAATTTCTATATTATTTTCAAATGTAATAAGACGTTGATACAATTCGAGTAAAGAAGATAAATTGTTACGTATTACGATTTAACTAAAATTAAGATTATCTTCGAACGTGTATCGTATTTTATTCCTACATTCGTTCTTTTATTTATGATTTCATTAGTAAAGAAAGCTAAACGTCAGCATTAGAACATTTTTTCTTTGTGAGCTGAGTTTACAAAGAATCTGTTGTAAAAAAACCAGGAACTAATGATATAAGATAGAGGGAATACGACGATCTTAAAAATGTACCAATCATTTTCTTCGAAAAAGAAGGAAGTTTAAAAAGTGCTCCTGGAAATATTTCTATCGCGTAAACGAAATATCCAATAAAATAAACAACCCTCGAGTGTACAAACAAAAAGAGCAAATTGATCTCATAAATCTACCTTTCATCTCTTCGCGAAAGGAAAATAGGTTAAAAATTGGCCCTTGAGGCTGTAAACTTTGGCCTTTTAAATGTCAAGACTTGATTTAGGGCGGTTATCGGCAAACTCATTAATCAAAAGAGCCAAATGTCAGCAGTAGAACAATATTTTCTTTTGACAGCCCAA
This sequence comes from Ampulex compressa, assembly GCA_038496175.1. NCBI lineage: Eukaryota > Metazoa > Arthropoda > Insecta > Hymenoptera > Ampulicidae > Ampulex > Ampulex compressa. Next base: position 168 of record JBCFXI010002443.1, on the reverse strand, counting down.
TTTACAAGAAATCTATCGTAGAAAAACTAGGAACTGATGATATACGATAGATAGGATTGGACACGCTCCATATACTGGATCGCCTCTTTCCTCCACTATAATGCCAAATTCGTAAACTCGTAACGTTTGAAAAGACGATTCCCGTGGAGGTCCTCGCGCCGCTTCTTC
>JBCFXI010002442.1:0-22687 GCA_038496175.1 Ampulex compressa | reverse complement strand
TAAACTGACGGATCTGAAAAACGACCTTCGTATTTTTAGTAATGCACGTAGTTCATTCTGCACAATTTGATCTGTGTAATTTTTAACGCCCAAATTGACGACTTGAAAACCAATTTTCATAGGTAAGATTGTATATTGATTTTTGTTATATTATATATTATCATCTAATTTATGTAAATAAATTTTATAGAACATTGGTCGAGTGGTTGATTTCAAGGAGTAATTGAGCCAAGTTACATATATATATATATATATAGGGGAGGGAGAAAGAGAGAGAGAGAGAGAGAGAGAGAGAGAGAGAGAGAGAGAGATGTTCGTACAGTTTCAAATTTATAATCAGCCTTTAAATAATTTTTTTTTCTTGTCATTTGACTAATTTGGGGGTACATTAAAGTATATGTCAGTTCAAGAATCTTAATAATTGTGCTATACTTTCCGTGTTTTTTCTTTAAATTGATGAGGGACGTTTGCACCGCTTATAAACAACGAGTAGAAAACCATGAGGATTATATAATGCCTTTATATTTAGAATCAACAGTAAGAATTCTAACAGATAAGCTTATAGAAGTACACAGAATTAATAATAAGTCTACGGAACGTCCAACAGGTGCAATCGGTTTCGAGTAAGGGTTAACGACCGACAACCCACCTGTGCATTTTCACAATCCATAAGAGATTAACCATACTTGCATAACATGTGCTCTATGAATTCAATTACAGTATTTGAATAACACATTTTTTACTATGAATAATGAATGATACCTTTGCAATATCACCATGTAACTTTCAAAGACTAATATAACAAATATTGATCATTTTGGTTATCAACAAGGTCTTACATAAATAGGTTGTCGTACAAGGTCATCAAGAAAAATATTTCTTCCTTTTTTCTTATAATTAAATACGAAGCAATTAATAAAGATAACTGTTGAGTTTCGTCTATTCAAGGCTATAAAGGTTGCCGACCTCTGCTTTAAAAGAATGTGCCTTCAAATCGATAATTATTTTTTCTTATTCAAAATATTAAGCTCAAAAGAAATACTACTAGTTTCTAAACAAGTATACCGTGTGTATTTATGAAATTAATTTGTGCGCGTTATTAAAGATACAAAGATCCAAATAAAAATCTTAATTTGTGAAAATACGAATAGTTTATAGAGTGTACTGATAATTTACAAATTATGTAAATAGAACAGTTTGTAGATATGTACTCAATTAAACAACCGTTTAATGTTGGAGTCAAAAACCATACATTCCGTTATTTTAACTATGATACATATGCATCTTCATGAAAGAAATTGTGTAACGTAAAGATACGTAAGACGGAAATACATCACACGCACTTTGCTTAACTTCGGAGATTATTGCGCATGAAGCGGTACCGCATTTTTAACTAATATTTTCACATTAAGGACACAAGTTATTGCAGCAACTTTCAGTAAAAATGAGTTGCGGAACATTCCATTCTCACATTAATAATATAGGAAAACAGAACTTTTGTGTACATCATTAATGCAAGAAACGCGAAAAAATACATGTCTATAATATTTCTATGACATAAATGATTACGATAAATTGATCCTGCTCGCAATAAAGTCAATACTTGTATAAAATGACTGTTTTTTTTATTACAGTTTTAAAAGATAAAACAATGATGAGGACATTAAAAAATAAGTATGTCATCTATAAATGTAATTAAAAAACACCGTTGTACGACTTTAAGTCTATTCACACGGTAATGTGGAAAATTTATACATACTTAACAATAATATATTTTTTGTACGTTGGAGTTTTGAAAATATTCGTGCGTGTAAAAAATAGTATTTATAATATTTGATTTAGTTACTGTGAGCATTATCGAGTGTTATAATGTCAGAAACCACTGAGCAAGTGAGTTCGATACCGATATCGATACCTATATTTGAATAAATAAAAATTTTGTTTAGTTAATAATAGTACAATTCTCTCAGCCTAACTCTCCTATGCATGCTAATTTGAGTTTCTGAAATAGATTTTAAGGTTAATATAATATAGGTCATGGTAAATGTACATTTGCACTTGGAAAATGCTAATATATTTCATGCAAGGTACATTTAGTATGCAAGTCCGTAGATACACTGCCTATTCCACGTGAATCGACATGCACCTGTCTCGAATACAAACGTCTATCACCTACTACCTCTACGACGGTTATTAAATAACTATAAATGAAGTACACACATATCTGACGTATCACATATCGCGTATATCGTTACCTCTTATATGCTCCTTACAATATTAATCTCAAACTATCATCCAATTATTAATTTTCGCAAAGTAGAATGCTGTGAAATATAGAATATTTTGTTTAATTTTGTATTCATAAACTACTTATTTGTTCAATACTTCGTACATGAGTTATAACACTTCCATTATACGGCGACTTTAATCGCTATATCAATAGGGTCATGTAATGAAAAGATTTATCTAATAGTGAACAGGTAATGCCCATCATTTTAAGAAGAGCACCTGTTAAAAGGAATGACATTTTGACTATTACGAAATAGTCACATTTCTTCGGGCGGTCTAAACCGAGCGTGACAACCTCTGATTCGTTCCATACTTTATACTCCAAATGTCATCACTTGAGACTTTATATTGGTCATTAATATTTACATTAACAATTTTGTAATTTATAATTTCATTAGTATAAAAATTATATAAAAATTATTTAGTTATTTACTTACGTGGAATTTCAAGTATCTTCTTTCATGTTTAAAAATAAATGATTAACAGGTCATAAATTTCTTGTAAGATTATTAATAAATAAATCTTGAACTTTTATGATCTGTTTATGAGGTTCATGCGTACAAATTTTTGATACGTCTAGCACATAAAATCAAATATAAGCCGAAGGACAAACCGTGTTGCGATCTATTTAACTTCCGGTTTAGACTTCCTATAAAAAATATCATACTCCTATCAAACTGATTATTACGATCTAGCATTACAATGAGGTCGTCATGAATAAACCGAAAAATAATAATACCCAACTATAAAACTGTAAACTTAAGGCGGAACTTTACAATATATTATACCTCGTGACACATAACGACGGACTTTCAAATATGCTATACTTTCGCCTTCCTATTACTTGGTGGTTCGATAGGGATCCTCCCACCGCCTATCACACAAAACATCAATTGAGCATCAGAAACACGGAGTCCAACATAATTCTGAATGTGATCAAAGAAGTAACAGATATAACTCGAGACACAATTAATACTATGCAAAAATTTCGATAATCATTAAAATTTATAGTCTTAAATGTAATTGAAATGCAAATGCAATAAGGTTAACATAAAGAACTTAGTTCGACGGTAAAAGGATATATTTAAATAGATCTCATTTCATAAAAATAGTTTGTTTTAAATGTTATAAAAACGAAATTGGAATGTTAATTACATTAAAAATAGGTAACTTTATTTCAGATGCAGTATAAATGTCTTTATTCGAACAAAGAATAATTAATAAGTTCATTTCTATTCAGTAAAATATTGTGTTCTACATTCCAATCCTGGTTAATGCAAAGAACAGGCTTTAACGGTACTACGATTACATTAAGATTTTACAAGCATTCTTTAGTTGATAATCGTATATTATAAATAGAAAAAAAAGTATATGAAATGGGCATTTGAATTAAGATTAATAAATAAAAAGGAAATGATTAAGTTGATCGAAGTGTTCACATGTAACCATAACAACAATTATTATGAGTTATGGAAGGTAAATAATAACTTAACGCATCTGACACGTGGGTAAAGAGAGTGCTTCACTTAACATATGCAAGGAAATTTCTAATCGTAACTATTGAGAAAACGAATTTTATTAATGATACATAATCTTTAATACTTTTACGTTTTTCCGAAAATTATCAAAATATTTATATCTCTTAAGGTTTTCAATATCCATAATACATTCAGAACGTGGAATTTACTTACAATCATATATACATGAATATGTATATGTAATTGTAATGATTAAAAATGATCAGATTTTTGTGAGGTTTATTTCCATTATTCATACTTTCGAAATAATACAGATTTAAATGAATAATCATGCTGTAATTTACTGCGTGGCACGTGGCAAGAAATACAAAAATCTAAAGTCTATTTCAAATTCTATGGTAAATACAATAACCCAAAAGTAATTATTCTAGTGCAAGTATCAAAACTCCGAAGCGCGTTTTAAAATCAACACGGCACACCCAGTATATTCCACTGTACTCGACGCCATTTATATTCGCGCACTGTCGGCAGTCACGTATTTTTTTACGCGGCTAGAATCGGGGTTAGGAAATTGGCACAGTAGACGTTTTGAGATACTCACAAAGGATTTAACTTTCACAGCAAATTGATATACTTCTGGCACTTATGATCGAAATTCTCGAGAACTTCGAAAACGGGATAAACACGCGTCCACACGGTACGAAGTCCGCGATGCGACTGAGAAGCCACGCGGCGGTTAAGGCAGTGCTGCTGATGTTTATCGTCATTCATAACGAGGAAAATCGCCGAGTAACTGCGACCAAACGCGTGTCCTTGGAGCTAGGACGGCCGCTTGCAGACGAGTTACTTTTCCTTGCTTTGTGGTTGTTATAAAAACATCGCTTAAAATAAACGCATTCTTTAAAGTAAAACTTTGTAAATTAAAAATTACTTAGAAGGTGATAAAAAGAACACATGGTCAATTTCTGTCGCTTGTCGACAGCACAGGCGTCTGTCAGTATCATTCCCGAAAATTAAACTAGCGTTTAAACCTGTTTTTGCGGGAAGGCTATTAGACAACAATACAATTCTCAGTCGTGTCGGGTCGGTCAGACCGACTCATTAATAAAAAAGTAATTTTTATATTAATGAATTGATTTTTTTAATACGAAAATAAGTTCTTATTCAAAACTGTTAATGATAGAGATTGAAGCACAATTTTAATTGTTTAATTCTGCATCTAAAGAATGTTAAAATACTAATGTAAAAGTCAAATAACGATATATTTATATAGGCTTGTTTTATAACTATTTTCCTTTTTTTCTTTTGTGTAACATAATACGACGTAAAATGATGTTAATCGCGCAGCGATGATGTTATTTGAACGACATTTAGTTCGATATTAATCAAAGCTTCGCTACTTTTATTCACATGAAGATCGAACTATCGTTTGAAGTTGCGTTTGCGATTCCTCTACAACAGCATTAGAAAGTAACTTACGACTTCCCTATTTCCCCTTACATAGCAACGCATGTTCGAAGGTTGCTAAAATAATATTTAATTTTTCTATAAATTATTATAAATTCTTAGAACCGTCGTTTATTTTGTGCGTTGTCTCATTTTACAAGTTCGCGAAATTCTTTAGCTGAGTAGTTGGTTTAACTATCATATAGATCCCAGTAACTACACTTTCAATTATACATGATGCATTTATACCTCGATGTGCTATGTAAATAATCATAACTTTGAATACACTTGTTTCTCAATGTTTTTGGAGAATATACGTTCCACGTATTTATTATTTACGTGTACAATGAACGTAACATAATTTCAGCGGACGAAAAAATGTGCAAAGATAGAAACTACCGTATGTTATAAAAGATTTTATTTTTTACTGAATTAGTTAATAGAAAAGAAATAATAAAAATTCAAACAAATATCAATTTTATTTGTTATCGCTGTCAGCGTTATATTAAGAAATAAGTAGGTTATTCTTATTGAATGCATGGAGAATACTGTGTTTGTTGTATGAAATATTTTATACTTGAATTACAAGTTCACTATTTTATTTGGTCTTTTGAAGTATTCTTCTTTCAATTAATATACATTCATATTCTTGCAAATTTCATAAACGTGTCTGAAAAAATGTTTTAAATTTAAGTTTACGATACAATTATTAAGTCTTTTTGATGTCTAATGAAATTTCACGAAAATTTCAGATTTGTCCTTCCTTTATCGACTTCTTTAGTTAAACGCTCTTTCACATATATGTAAAACAATTGACTGTATGGCAACATCTTTTTCTTAAAAAAAAAATTGGCGATTTCAGAGAATGGGTTAATATGACTACTCCCAAAACTTTGCTTATCGGAAAATCAGAGCTAGCTTTTTTGACAAAAGTAAAAAAAAATTTACAAAACAGGATATGGCAAACAAGCGATGCAATTATGTAGTCTAGAAATAGAATAACAATGCGTCGACTTCTTTTACAGCTGAATCACAACAATTCTTACGACTATCCCCCCACTATTTCCTAGAACTTCTCTTGACCAATTGCCCTGAGCTCTTATCTTCTCTTTACCTATCTGCTACGCTTCCGTTTGACCGAGCTGGCACGTGTGGCTTCTTTTATCGGTGTTATTGTCATATTCCTTCCACACTTTCGGTGTCTTAGTTTCGTTGCCGTCGATCAAATCGCGCTCCGTTTCCTCGATACGTTAAATCTAATAGAAGCGATTCGTGAATTGTAAATTTATGGTTCGTCGTCTCCGATTGAGTACATGGTATTACGTACACCGACCCTACTCTTATGGAAAGGGAAATCGAGAATTAAACGAGAGCGGAATGTAACATAGGCACCTGCTGACTCGGATGTTAGGATTACCAGAGTAAGAGGAGAAGGCCCAGTACGCACATACCGAAGATGTACGTGCAGGGCCTCGCCATGCCTTGCATTTTTTTTTTCTCGTGTGGTACAGATAGATCTCCAACATTATATATATATATGGGAACCTCCGAGACGAAAAAAAAAGATAGTAAAAACTTTGATTCGAACGTATGTACTTGCTCAAAGTTCTCGATCTCCCTCTCTCCGATCTTTACCTCAGTAAGATTTTGATATACATTTGTGTCAAATTCATTTTAACTTAGAATTTTCTTCAACGAGTTTTTAGGGACACAAAATCCTAAAACACCCTCGAGTTTTCTGAGGCGCATTTACTTGCGTATCGAAAGCCCCGGAGAATCTGGTTTTCCAAGTAACTATTTTCCTGCGACAAGGGTTAGCCGGAAGATTCGAAGTGCATTCAGTTTGCGTCTAGGAAAACCCGACAAGTCCCTTGCATGTCCTGACTCGAACCGTTTCCGGAAAGCCTGAGGCGCATTCACTTGCGTATCGGCGCCCCCCAAATGTTCAGTCGGTTTGATGAGTAGACGCGACAGACGAAAAACCCGTGGCGGACAGAATTCCAGGATTAGGCATTTTTTATTCAAAACTTGAAAAAGCAATAAAAATCTTTGCTACCAAAAAAAACCGCGGCGGTGTTGATCAAACCCACCAATTTCCTGGATCCGCTCCAATATCCTTTCTTGAACAACCACACCTTTACGGTGATTTCGTAAAGGAATTCACCGACTCCTTTTAAAGTTTCGCCCAACGTTAATTAATTTGCCCTATCCCGGGGAAGTGTCATGTAGACACGCTTGACCCAAAAATATAATTTTCTTGATTTTAAAACTATAAATAAAAATCGATAAATAAAATCGGGAAGACGCGAAACCCCGACTTAAATTCGGCAATCACGGATAGTCCGTGACAATGGCAATCCCGTAAAGATGAATCAAGAAATCTCAGAAAGCTTATTTCTTGACAGAACTACACTCTAGGTATAGCAAACTTATGAATGTGTAACGTATATTGATTCTTTACAAAAACTATCGCTCGTCACTATCGACGGTTTGCATTCGCCTCTCTGGATTTTGCGAGGCACAAGAAGTCGCTTTAGCGAGGAAGGCCGAAGTTTGACGAGCTAAAGCCGTTAGAATCAAACGCTTTTCGTTTAGAATCAAACGTTTCGCCGAATTTGATATGAGAGGTTTCGGTTTCCGACGATGTTGCGATGTACAGTCCCATCACCGGGGTTGCAGACATTTCAGGCGGAGACTCAAGCCACCATAGCATTTAAAAGAACGTCATTACGGCGTATGCGCGTAACACCTGTAACACTATAAGAAAGCTTGGACATAATTTGATCCTGCAAATATGAACATCCAAATAATGCGCGAGTAGGTACCGTGATGTAATACTTGCAATTCCTGCTGACCCCCCCCCCCCCCATGCCGACCCCTTTACCAACGCAGAAGACGACCAACGTGAGAGTTTTAGCCGGTATGAATCTGGCACTGCCCGGCGCTCTCCTCCCAGGGTGCCAAGGAATGTCTGTAAAGCTCTTCTCTCTCGCCCCAAAAAAAGGACCGATTTATACGGTTCATCGCTATTTGCGTCATTCCGGACCCTTTGCCCTTGCCGACTGGAATGACTTTGTATCGCTTACTTTATTTTATTTTTACGGGTCTGGAAACTTTTTATGGTTTGAAAAACCTCGGTTTAATCTTTAATCCGACCTCGAATTAAGTTATTTGCATAGCCGTTAAGTCTCGTTTATATCTAATGAAAGTCATATCTAACGAAAGTTTAATTAATGCTTGAACCAGCGTATGGTTAATCCATTCTATTGGGTTGTTCGGAAAGTCATTTCGTTTTGTTTTTCGTTTTTCACCAACCAAAAACTACTGTGTAGAATTAATAGAACTTTTTCACACACAAGCCTTGCAATATCAGCTCTCAAGACATATAATGGTTATGCGGCTTAAGTGTGAAGTTGGTTTCGAAAAAACGTAATTAAGTCCTCTGACGGGAAAAAACGAAATTACTTTCCGAACAACCCAATACTTGATTATTGGCACGTGGTGGTTATATTGGTGGTGATTATAAAATGGTTAATAAATTTAAAGCACGATAGTCCTTGAATTCTTTTAATGTAAAAGTTTCATCCTAGAGAGGGTAGTGAATAGAGGCCTTTTATGTGGGAGCTCCGTATTCGCATCCTGTCCATCACTTCTGGTTTTTTCATGTGAAATGTATACTATAGCTTTGAAAGTTCGGAACCCACCTGAACACGTTTGCGCCGGCGCGTACAACCGGAGGCCCGTGCTCGACTCTCCCATTGGGCTGCGCGTAACACCAGTGGCTCGTGCTAGATTGTTTCACAAGACGATGAAAAAAATCAATTAGAAAAAATTGCCGTATGGTTCAAAATTCAAACAATGGAAACTTAACGTATATTAATTAAAAAAAAGTAAGAGTTATTTTATTTCATCTGAATATTATAAACATAACTAACAAAAATTCGATTCTAAAATCATAATTCAATATTACAAGCCTAACTTATTACTTATGTTTTCTGTCAAATTTTTTAAAACATTTCAAGTAGGCTGGCCCCCATAACGATTACAATACGTCATTACTTCTTTAGTTTTCTTCATGCCATACTATCTACGTTTTCTTTAGATAAATATTTGTAACATTCTTTACATCTTTACCTTGTTTTTTGTATTTGTTTTCTAATTGGTATTTCTTCACAGCTTATGCATACATACGCTGTTATATATTGGAATCATCGTCCTGCTCTTTAGTCGTCATTAGGGATTTTTCCATTTTTTTCTGTGCAGCGGATGGTTTATACTTGCATCAGGTAGCCCCTCCGGCTTAGAGTAGAGGTATGCTTAGCATACCATTTTATTTATATAGTTTTATTATTAATATGGAGTGACACAACTTGCAAAGTAAGCGCGCGCACTTTCTTACTGAGCGAACTAGACAAGCGATAATCTGCGTCGGCAGATGAAGCCAAGCATGAATTCGAATGTCGATTCATAAGGAAAAACGTGAATGTCGGCGTCGGCGTAAACATGTTAAATATTAGGGCCTAGGCCAAATGACCTTAGCAGTCGGTGTCCAAAATAAATAATAAAAAATTTTCTATCCTTATCGGTAATAAAACGTCTTAGGTTTTGAAAAATCTTTTGTTTCAGTTTGTTCCATCTCCAATCTCCGTAACTTTGTGACTTTGTCGGGTATATTTATACAACTTAGCAAACACATTCCCTACGACTAAAATGTACATATCATTTTTATTCGTAGCTGTTATCGGAACTTGGTAGTCTACCACGGTATATATCATACACAACGGATTAGCAATCAGTATAGACGATTCTCCTTTTTTTTGCTAACAAAAGATATGCAGACTCTCTTTCCCACTGATTATAAAGTATTTTCACATATTGGTTGGGGACTACTCATCGATGATGCCTGTAACAAGATTAATGTTATTACGCTTTTGCTTTCGAGAAAATCAAGATTACTTTTCGTCGAATATACATGCTGCGTCTATATACCTAGAAAATGACCTGCGTAACAACCATCGACGATAAAAAAAAAATTATTTTTCTATTCCAGAGAAAGCGAGAAGGATAGCGATTGCCCCCATCGCTAAGCAATTCAACAATACGTGATAAAAAATTCTAGAAGATTCCAAAGAGTAATCCCATCGCACACCTCCGTAGCATATAGGGAATCAATAATTTATTCTGTAACTCTTAGACGGGGCAAAAATATAATAATTTTAAATGTGACTGTTGCGGTTTCAGGCGTTAGGCATTGTAATAAATTTTGATATATTTAATTATATTATTTATAGAAACATGCCAACTTAACATTATAGAAACTTATGCAATTTATTACCAGCATAAGGAAATGGGAAAGAAGAGGGTTATCTTTTAAACTAAAAGAAAAAGTCTATGTAAAGCAATTTTTGCAGCAGAATAATTAGATATAACGATTTTACAACATTAATTGCTTGACCAATCGATCCAATGTACGATTAAATCGAATATTGATTTTATTTAAATTATTGATATATGTCTGTGGTGTGCGAGAATTTTATGTTTGGAAGGGACAATGCGTTGGAACAGTGTAGTTTGGAGACGGACCGTCACGCCGACCGTCGCGCCATTATATACACAAAGGGCATAGAAATTTCGAGTGCCCTATATATGAGTGCCCTAATATGTGTGTGTGTGTGTGTGTGTGTGTGTGTGTGTGTGTGTGTGTGTGTGTGTGTGTGTGTGTGTCCGCTGTATGCACTGCTAGTCGAACGGGGCAGTTGATGTATGGAGTCGAGAAAAGAAAGCCGATCAGGACAGTCGACGAACAGAGTCGGGAAAGGATAGTCAGGAAAGTCGGATGCGAATAGCTAAGAAGTACGACTCGAACGGGGCAGTTGATGTATGGAGTCGAGAAAAGAAAGCCGATCAGGACAGTCGACGAACAGAGTCGGGAAAGGATAGTCAGGAAAGTCGGATGCGAATAGCTAAGAAGTACGACATAAAGAAATTCGATAAGTAGCGCAACGACTAGACCAATTCTATATCCCATTATATCCGACTAATGTCAATAGTGTTTATGTATATATTATTTCTATTAATAAACTATATATATTATAAATTATAAATCCACTATACATGTGCTACAATTAAAATAATTGTATAAAAATTGGTAAGAAAGTAAAATGACTTAACTTTGGGCAAAAATGAGAAATTACGTGTTTTTTCTTCCGAAGTGTATCGATCTATAGAAATTTGTTTGATATTATGGAACATGGTAACCAAATTGTTAATTGTCTGATCAAATCTTAGTAGTAACTAAAATTAGTAACTAAAACCACATTTTTCATGATTACCGATAATTAAAACCTTGCAGGCGATAGTCATGAAACGTCGTCACCGGCATCCTTATCGAAGCATAATCTATGTTACAGATATTATGTAATACAAATGGTTTTCTTATGTGATTTTTGAAATGCAAATAAATATAAAGTGCATCCTATCCATTCTATGTAGCATATTATATACGAAAGTTACGAGGCTCCTGACTGTTACGATTGGGGCTAATCTGATTAACCAAACAAAATCACAATTAATTTCTTCAATGGCGCTGGATTGTAATCAGTTATTGCTCAAATGAAGATTGTCACTTGTCAGTTTTAAAACGCGCAGTTATTTTTCAATCATCCAATGCATGGTCGTGGTGTTTCCGTATGTATATGTCATCAAAATTAACTCTCATGCGTTCATATTTGTATAAAGGAATCAGAATCAAATCGTTTTCAGTATATAATTCTTGTGTTAAATAATTAACCGAGGGTAATATCATGTTGTAATATTTAGGTGGGTATCTTTCTGTGAAGCATTTTAGATATTAGTTTTCTGAATAAATTTGGTTTGAAGTCCAGACTATACACTTCTTTTCAGTTTAATTTGTGCTTGCGTGCCTTTATGTATTCAGTCAGTACATATTGGTATGAGTAGGTGACATTTATTAATACTGTGGTAAAATTATCTATTTGGTTAATCCCGGAGGAGTCCCCAAATATTGTGGTGTAATGGATCGATGATGATAATATATATATAATTTATTAATAGAAACAATATATATACAAGAACTATAGACACTAGTCGGATATAAGGTGAGAAAATTAATCTAGTCGTTGCACTTGTTAACAAGCTTCTCTACGTCGTACTTCTTAACTATTCGTGTCCGACTCTTCTGACTGTTTTTTCCCGACTCCCTTCGTCGACTGTCTTTACCAAGCTCTGTTCATCGACTCCAGTGCATACACCAGACACATACACACTCATACATTCGAGGCCATAGGGCACTCGACATTCCTATGCCCTTTGTATATATAATGGCGAGACGGTCGGCGCGACGGTCCGTCTCCAAAACTGCACTGTTCCAAAATTCTCGCGCACCACAATACTGTCACAGGCTATCCACGACTGTCGAATTTATTGGGTTGTTCGGAAAGTCATTTCGTTTTTTTTGGGGAACATGAAAGACAGTTTTCGTATAATGAATAAATATTTTATTAAATTATATATTGGCCATTCTGGTCCAACACCTTTTGCCATCTTTCTGGCAGTAACATAATTCCCCTCTCATAAAAGTTTTGGTCCTTGCTGGCAAAAAACTGGTTCAGGTGTTTTTTGACATCTTCATTTGAGGTAAAGGTTTTGCTATCCAAAAAATTTTGCAGGGACCGGAACAAATAATAGTCGGAAGGCGCCAGATCTGGAGAATATGGTGGATGTTGCAGTACGTCCCATTCAAGCTGTAAAAGTTTTTGGCGAGTGACCAAACTTGTGTGAGGTCTCGCCCGGAACAAATAGTAGTCGGAAGGCGCCAGATCTGGAGAATATGGTGGATGTTGCAGTACGTCCCATTCAAGCTGTAAAAGTTTTTGGCGAGTGACCAAACTTGTGTGAGGTCTCGCATTATCCTGGTGGAACACTACACCCTTCCTGTTGATTAATTCGGGCCTCTTCTCTTTAAGTGAATCATTCAATTTGTCCAGCTGATGACAATAGACTTCTGAATTAATCGTTGTATTGTCCGGCAAAAGCTCAAAAAAAACGATTCCTTTGACATCCCACCAAACGGAGAGCATCACCTTTTTTTGGTGAATGTTGGCTTTTGACACGCTTTGAGCCGGTTCATCTTTTCTGCTCCATTTTTCGTCCCCAGTAATAATCCGCTTCAAAAATGGATCATTTTCTTGACGTTTGAGGAGCGAATCACACGCGTCAACGCGACGACACAAATTTCGCTCCGTAAGGACATGGGGCACCCACACATCGAGCTTCGAGGTTAAGCCCATGCCTTTCAAATGGCCATAAACAGTCGAATTCGACAAATTTAATCTCTCACCGATCTCTCGTGTGGTTATTCGCCGATTTGCATCAACTAATGCCTTTATCGCATCTTTGTCAGCTTCGACCGGCCTTCCAGACCGTGGTGCATCTTCGACATCAAAATTGCCGGATCGAAATTTTGCAAACCAGTTCTGGCACTGGCGTACTGTTAACACGCCTTCTCCATACACATCCGTCAATTTTTTTCTCGCTTGGACAGCATTTTTACCTTTTCTGAAGTAAAAAAGTAAAATATGACGAAAATGCTGCTTATTGCTCTCCATATTTAAAAGGGCACCAACCAAAAACTACTGTGTAGAATTAATAGAACTTTTTCACACACAAGCCTTGCAATATCAGCTCTCAAGACATATAATGGTTATGCGGCTTAAGCTCTCCATATTTAAAAGGGCACCAACCAAAAACTACTGTGTAGAATTAATAGAACTTTTTCACACACAAGCCTTGCAATATCAGCTCTCAAGACATATAATGGTTATGCGGCTTAAGTGTAAAGTTGGTTTCGAAAAAACGTAATTAAGTCCTCTGACGGGAAAAAACGAAATTACTTTCCGAACAACCCAATAATATCAGCTCTCAAGACATATAATGGTTATGCGGCTTAAGTGTAAAGTTGGTTTCGAAAAAACGTAATTAAGTCCTCTGACGGGAAAAAACGAAATTACTTTCCGAACAACCCAATATATTGTTGCAAGTATATACATAGAATCCTTTGTGGATTCTAAGAGCCTCTCGTTGACTGCTGCTATGGAGATGCAAATTTATGAGTCTAGAGGTTTGGACGCTTGGTTCCCCTAATTTTGTTTATTTTGTTTCTGGATTTCCCTTTTCCCATAGGAAAGAAGTAAGGCCAGTGTACGTAACAACGGTGATACAGCACGAATTGTTAATTCGGATAGATTTTCTAAAGGACGCCAAAATCGTGATTAAAGAGGGCAATATCTGGATTAATAAACCAAGCAAAGAGAGCGTAATTAACGATAATAGGTCAAATATATTTCCGAAAGGGTATGCGTGCGAAATAAATAGTCAGACATTCATCGCCTCTTGACAGGATTGCGTAAGCAAACAGGCTATAGAATTTCAGAATGAGTGTAGTTCTTTAAAAAAAAACCAGCGTTAGATTTAAGTTGTAACTGTACTCTCCGGTTATTTTGATTTTCAATACCATCTTCTTCTGTCTGAGTCAAGGCCTAACTGCCTAAGTAAGTGATGGACAAAACAATAAATACCCAACGCGTGGTATTCGAGCCTTGCTAGATAAACAGATATGGATCAGGGTTTGCTGCAGGAAAGCCGAACGTTGTTGCTTTGTTGCTATTTCTTATATGTCCTGGCGTTTCACGGAATTTATGTACGTGCCTATTGATATTTCCACTTGAAACATTCAAAAAATACAAGAGAGAGACTCAATGCCTCCTCTTCTTATCCCTCCCAAACAATATTAACCCAACGATTTGTGTGAAGAATTTTTTTGGGTATGGCTCTTTTGGTGTATAGTGAGGAGTGCTTCTCACTGCACCGGTAAATCGGACAACTTTGACGGCGCACATGTACGAGCTCGACAGAAATTGCCTTCTCGAAAGTACAGAGAATTCGCGACCGTACACTAACAGGTCGGAAATCGTCTGGGAAGATACACGAATGTGAACTCAGCTAAGATCTCCTTCCTAAGAATGTAAGAATCAGAGTCGCGGAAAGGATTTAGGAATTCTTTCCGAAATAAAGAAAAAGATTAGTATTGTGGGTATGATCTGCCACGCAGTCGCGATAATACTCGGAATCCGGCGGTTTTACTTTGTCGATCTGATGTACTGAATCTACTACCATCGTACGGACTAGCAAGAATTTTGAAAATTTGGCAAGTACAGCACCGTGTTACGGTTTGTACACACGACTTCTCGGTTTGGGGTGCCCGTAATAACTGCGGATACTAACGGTTTTGCTTGATACCCGAAAGTCGGATGGACTCAGCTATCCGTCGTTTATGGTCTACTAATTTTCCAAGACTTTTATATTCGACGCGTGATCTGAATTCTAAGTTCTATTCAATATTTCAAGACAAGTCAATCGCTGGTTGCTTGGTAGCCATCTTGTAGGTCTTTACTCTTACAAAGTAGAGTTACTCGACGTGCACATATTCGCCTTCACGCCCGAGATCCGGCTCGAAGGGCAAAAATTTTCAAAAAAGCGGACGCGAACAGCAACCTGGTTGTAAGGCCGGTTTTCCGAGGCCCACTTAACCTCAGGAACAAAACAGTGAAACTCGGGCGTACTGATCGAAAAAGTAAAACGTACGATTAACAGAAACCACCATATATTTAGAATTACACAATTACAACAGCAACTGCTGTACGTAATCGACACTGAAGCGTGTACGGGGACCACGAACACCAATTAACGTTACCGGATAACAAAAGTGTTGAGATGGCAACGAGCCTAAAGTCCATAGCAAAATTCTACAATTCCACGCTGTGAACGACGGACGGTAAAAGACACGTGGCGAGGACGGAAGTCCTCGAGGCCCTCGCAGGAACAAGTCCTAAACCGCTCCCTATCGGGTTGTCTAATGAATTCGGGGTTGTCTACCAATGGTAGAAGAGGGCATGAGCGCTCGTGATGTGATAGATAACTAATCCGCGCTGAGTTTGCGATCTAGCGATCCGCGGTCACGATTCGCGGTTTTCGTGTTATAAAATCATGTGATAGCGTTTTGTGCCGCTTTGATAGCATTTTGTGCAAAACAGTATTTATCGTAATTGGAAAAAGTCACCTAATCCATTTGCTTATACTATGACTCAACTATCGACAAGTGGCTGGAAATGTACCGCTCGATGGCTAATTATGGCATGAATGAAACGACAAGTAAAACTGGCGTGGCGTTTAACAATATTTATTTTATAAAAAATAACATTTCTTATATTGATATCTTTTAAAATATCAGTAATCCTTGACGTGTTAATTAATTGCAGATTAATGATGGATCGTGCATACATCTTCCTATTTTAAACTTTTTTTCGTTTTTTTAAGTTCATATAGAAACTACAGATATTAACCCTTTCGCTACTACGAGCGGCTATACTCGCTCTCCATGAAATGTCACTGACATACTATGGGCGCCTACAGCCGCTCTCCGCAAAATCCCGTATTACAATGCCATATTATATTCTGTTGTTCTTTCCAAATTGTAATTAAAACTGAGCGTGTTAAGAAGTTATAAATGGTCTGTTTTGAAGAATGTTTCTTTTTTCGGAAGACCTGGTCAAAGCAGCATATCCTGATTGTTCTCTTGAACTGTGCACAGTTTTGAAGCAACAGCCCATGCAGTGCAAGAGCAGCGCCGGAGTACACAGCCGTAGCAAAAGAGTTAATAAGAATTTTTTTTTTAGAACTTTGATTTAGACAAATACAAAAGAGTGCAAAACTCATACCGATTTACAATCCACGTACAGACCTATTAAAAATACGTGGTGATATGTTAGCCATTTTCTTTTAGCATGCAACAAAAAAAAATATATTTTCTTAGTTTAAAATATGTATAACTGAATACCACACTTGAAAAAAAATCAATACTAGTATATCTTTTCCCAAAAAAGTCTACATGTATTTCTCCTTTAACATAACGTCAAATATTTCTATGTGTTATTAAATTAAACTTTATGATTTATAGTGTAAGAAAAAGGCAACAGAGTTCTATCGAAAGAAAATTGTCTACCAACCCAGTAAAAATATCAATGTTCAATAGAGAAGCTTAACCTGTGCTGATCAAAGAAAAATGCTGACATTGGAGCCAAAGGCTTCAACTTCGTCTGCCAATGGTTTGCATAGAGCTTCTTTTTGTGACCGAGTGAGCATCAGAAATTCGTCTTATAATCAACAATTATTGGTTCAACTGTATTGTTTGAGTATTTAACCATTCCACTCTAAAGAACTTACTGCAGTCTAAAATGCATTCCTCTGACTGTTAATACATTACTATTCATAGATAGACGTTTCCTTCTTACAGCTTTGTACATTTTTATGAAAGGAAAATCAGAAAGTAAAGCATCGATGAATGCATGCTCTGAACATTCTACGATGATATACTTTGAGGGAAATCATTTATTATTACTAAGTAACATTCTGATTAAACAAACAATATCATTTTAAAATACAATCATGGTGAAAATTCTGAGCGATCAAAGTAGAAATAGAAGCACTTAAACATCTTCGCTGTTGTTTCTAGAAACAACCATTCTGAGCAATCTTACACTTTGTTAATAGGCATATGCAATGATAGAAACATTTTTTTCTATAAATGATCATGAATATTTCTTTCTTTATATATTTGTAGAGCTGGTGCTGTTATTTTTCTCTGCTGCAATGCACTGGTGCAATCTATTTTGCTCGTCTAATCTCGAACGTTACAAAAAAATATATTGCCCCTTTTCTAATCTTTAATTGGGATATTCTCATTTTTGCATTATTATGAAATACACAATAGAGTTTACACTTTGTGCATTTTCAGAAGGAATGCCAGTGCTCCAATCTATAATGCTGATTACCCAAGTTGGAAAGAAGCACAGTGTCGGAGTACATATCACGAAGTACTTAACTGCTTGATAATTTTTGCCTGTTAAGGTCATTTTTTTTTAAATTTTGAGTTGCTAGCGCTCCCACCATCCTCTAACACCAATCTGTGTCTAAACGGTGAGTATTTATAAGAATATTTGTAATAAAAAATTATCAGAAAATATTGCATCTTTCTTTAACACATTGACATCGGTGCTGATTTCCCTGGTGTTCTCTGTGAAACGGCGAACGAATTCATGGCACCCTCTATAGCGCGGCACAGTACTGTCTGCTTGTGCTCTTTGCGCTGCCGATTTCGCAAAATCCTCGACTGTCAAATTTCGGGCGCCCCTGGCACTCTAGGCCCGAGTAATAATGTATAAATAATAAATGTGGTATACAAGAGTTTCTACGCCGCGACATGTACCTGAGATAGGAATAACCCATCTGCTGCACTTAAAATAAAGAGAAAATCGCTAATTACAATTTTTTAATTTCGAGAGAGTATTATTGTTCAACTTTTGATCAATAATGACCACAGTGAAGAAATAACAATTGCAAAGAAAATACCGTCAGAAAAACATTCACATTGTCTTCAATTGTACGAAAAATCTACAAGAATCGCAAGACAGAGGTGTAAAAAGTATTATAACCGCTTTTCGAAAATAATAATTTCGCAGTACGCCGTGAAAAAAACTAAAAAAGTAATGACGTATTCCAATCATTGTAAGGGTCATCCATTGTTTAGGATGCTTTAAAATGTTTCATAAAAATGAATAAATCGTAGAAATAAAAGTGTTACCCAACGATGATGCACGCGGCTTCATGCCACAATCACGTTTTACCCACCAGTGATGCAAAACTCCTCACGGAAGAGACACGTTTGATGCACCAGTGATGCACGCCGGCGTTAACGCGTTAAAAAATTGGAAAACGGCGTGCGATATGTAGTCCTGCAATCAGTGCAGTCGTAGATGCGTGCGTTCTCCTACGACTGCTGCGTCAAGGCAGGCTAACAATGCATTTCTGCTTTTTCGAATAAACGGTGATGTGAAAGAGATGTTGATAGTTCGATCTCATATACTTTTATATTTTTTTATTTTTTGTTAACCCTGATAATATTTCTCTTTTTAGGAAGGGTGAGAGGAGGTTTTGTAATAGGAGCAAAGAAAGGGTGGGAGACAGTAGGAAATAGGATAATTCAAGAAGGTGGAGAGGGAGTGGTAATTGCGAAAATCAAAAGGGGAAAAGAGCCCAAGGAGCTAGTTATAATCTCTGTGTACAACAATGAAGAATGGAGTATAGGCGAGGAAATACTGAAGAGGATAGTAGTGGAATATAAGGAAGAGTATATTGTGATGGGCGGGGATTTTAATGCAAGAATGGAAGAGGAAGGAGGAATGGAAGAAGACCGTAAATAGTAGAGGAAGAAAGCTGGTAAATCTGGTGGGGGAGTTAGGGAGATATATTCTAAATGGCAGGGCAGAGGGAGATAGAAAGGGATAGTATACATATGTAGGTAGTAAAGGTTGCTCTGTGATAGACTATGTTATTGTAAACGAAAGAGGCCAGGATATCGTAACAAATTTTAAAGTAGAAAGCAGAGTGGATTCGGATCACATGCCCTTGGTAGTGTAGCTGGAAGACAGTAAGGCGAAAGAGCTAGGATGGGAGAGTGAAGGAGAAGGAGATGGAGAAGAAGAAAGAAGGTATAAGATATGCTGGGATAGAAAGGCAATAGAACAGTACACAAAAGGAACGGACATGAAATGGAAGGAAATAAATAGAGGAAAAAGCATAAAAAAGAAATGGATAGAGCTGAAGAAATTGATACAGGGAGCAATGATAAGGAAGGAAAGAAAAATGAGGAGAAGAAAAATACGGTATAAAGACTGGTGGAATCGAGACTGTACAAGAATAAAGAGGAAGGTGTACAAAATCTACAAAAGATGGCAAAAAGGGAAAACTAGCAGGGAGGACTACATAGAAAAGAAAAAAGAGTGGAAGGAAATATTAGACAGAAGTAGGGAGAAGAGAAGAAGGGAGGAAGAAGAAGAATTGAAAATGGTAAAAAATGAAAAAAAAAGTATGGGCATATATCAACAGGAGGAGAAGGAAGAAAGAGTGGGTGACGAACAGGATAGGGAAGGAAGAATGGGAAGAACATTTTGTTAGGCTGCTGGAGGGTACAAGAATAGAGAGCAAGGAGCAATATAATGAAGGCAGATCAAAACGAGAAGATAAGGAGAGAGAAGAGGAAAAGGAAGAGGGACCGGATATGGAGGAAATAGCCCAGGTGGTGAGAAAGATGAAGAAAAAAAAGGCGGCAGAAATAGAGGGGATTCCGATGGAGGCATGGAGGTATGGAGGAAAGGCAGTGAGAGAGGGTCTAATGGAAATAATAACAAGGGTCTGGAAGGAAGGTGAATTGCCTAACGACTGGAAGACTAGTATAATAGTGCTACTGTATAAGAAAGGGGATCAGGAGAAAGTTGAAAATTATAAAGGAATCTCATTGATATGCACGGCTCAAAAAATATATGCAGAAATAAGGGAAAGATTGGAAAAAGAGGTGGAAAGAGCAAAACTGTTACCAGAAAGTCAAGCAGGCTTCAAGAAAGATAGAGGGACGATTGACAACATCATCGTCATGAGTCATTTGATACAGAGAGAGGGGCTGAAGAAAGATAAGAAGATTTTTGCAGTGTTTGTAGACCTGAAATCAGCGTTTGATAACGTGGATAGGAAGGTGCTATGGAGGATAATGGAGGAAAAAGGAATAGAGGATAAACTGCTGAAAAGACTAGGGCAAATGTATGAAGAGCAACATCTGTGGTGAGGACTAAAGAGGGAATGACAGAATGCTTCCAAACAAGAAGAGGAGTAAGGCAGGGATGTGTGCTCAGTCCATTACTGTTTAGTATATACATGGCTGATATAGATCAATGTCTGGAAAAGAGAGAAGTAGGTGGAATAAAATTAGGAGAAGGAAGGACATGGACTTTGGCATATGCAAACGACCTAGTAATGGTAGCAAAAAATAGAGGTGTTAGTGGATATGCTGGACACATTTAAGAAATTTCTGAAGGAAAGAAAGGTAGCTATGAACACGGAGAAATCTAAGCTACTAGTTTTTAATAAAGGAGGGAAAGAGTAAATGGAACTATGGAAATGGAGAAAGGAGTTTATAGAGGAGGTAAAAGTGTTTAAATACTTAGGTTTTACGTTTAACAGAAAAGGAAACTATATGGATCAATTAACAGAGCTAAGGAAAAAAGGAAGGATTGCAGCGAATAAGGTATGTGTTTTAGGGGAAACATATTGTAGAAATAACTTCAACAGGAGAAGGATGTTATTCAGATATTTAGTGAAAAGCATCATGGAATATGGAGTCGAAGTATGGGGGTGAGAGGAAAGAAAAGAGTTAGAAAAGGTCATGATGGATTATGTAAGGTGGGTACTTAAATTAGACTTCTGTACACCGAGATACATAATAAGGAAAGAGTTAAGATTAACAAAGCTAAGGGTAGGCTGGGGACTAAGAGCAAAGAGATATAAAGAGAAGATAAAAGATATGGAAGATTCCAGATGGGTAAAAATATGCTCGAAAGAGAAGCAAAGTGAGGGGTGGAGGGATTTATACGGACAGGAAAGGGAAAGATTCTATAATAGAAACGGTTGGGGATAATATGCAATAGCGGCAGTAGATAATATGTTAAGAGAGGAACGGGATTTAAAGAGAGAAATAATTAGGAGGGAAGCAAATATACAGAGGCAAGTAGAGGGGAATAAAATACAGGAAGCAAAATATAATAGGAAGTATAAAGGTTTTATGAGGGTAGAGGGAACTCCAGAGTACTTGGATAGGAAGTTTATGGATAGTATAGCGAAAGGGATGGGGGTAAGAGCATTGATAAGGGTGAGGTGTGGGAATATGAAAAAAGACAACAAATATTGGTTACAAGAAGAGGAGAGGAGGTGTATATTTTGTAGAGTAGGAAGAGATAATTGGGAGCATTTTGTGGGTACATGTGAGGTTACAAGAGAATGGTTTGAAACGCTAGGGAGAAATGAGGAAGAGAGGATTAGAAGAATATGGAATGAGAAGTTAGACAAGGAGAAAGATGGGTTATTAAGTAAATTCTGGAGGGAGAAGGAGAAAAAAAGAAAATATAAAGAGATAGATAATACGGGAGCGTAAGTGCGGTTTGATGAGTAAACAATTTAAATTTAAACGTCGCGGTGGACGGGAACTCGAATTTAAGCCTTTCGCCTTGAATTTGAGAAATTAATAAAAGTCTTTATTGCGAAAGAAGGTTTCGCTGATATCCTTCAACCTCCAAAATTTGCCCAAAGTGTTAATTAACTTCCCATTATAGAGCTACGGTGGTGTAGTGGATAGAGGCTCAGACTGCCACGCGGCAGACCCGGGTTCGAATCCTGCCCATCACCTCTGGTTTTTCTATGTGATATGTATACCGTAGCTCTGGTGGTTCGGAATCCACCTTAAACAGTAGGTCCTAGGCCATATGACCTTAGCAGTCGGTGCCGAAAAATGA